>VXBR01001840.1:426182-440260 GCA_013400215.1 Cisticola juncidis | reverse complement strand
GGGACCTGTGTCCCAAAATGAGAAGATGGCCTGTTTTTGGTACTTGGCCAGACATCCTTAAAGAGCCCTATTGCAGTTTTGGTCCATGGACGGTGGTGAGAGCACTGGACATGGAAAGGAGGGTGTCACCCTGGCAGACTTCTCTGGATGGTGCCATGGGTGATGTGGGAACACGGGAAGATGGACCTGTGTTTCCTGTGGGGCAGGGGTCTGTGGTGCGAGAAAGACTCCTCTCTCCTTGGATGGAATGAAGATTGTTTGTTTTTCTTTAAGGGATGATGATTGTGATGGGAACCCAGGGTTGTAGAAGGTTTAAGCAAGTGGATGAGGGTAATGTGCTGGTGTCAACTGTGTGAGCATGCATGGGATGGAAATTGGGGGGAGGAGAAGAAGTGTTTTGGGAGGTTTTCATCTCTGCTTTTAGGTGGTTGGGTTTTCTTTTTCCATTTTCTGTTATGTAGTTTAATAATGTCTTTTTCTATTTCAAGTTCTAGGCCTGCTCTGCTCTGTTCTTGGTCGCATCTCACAGTCACTCATTGGGTAAAATATACATTCATGGGTGCACTGGCATTTGGTCCAGTGTCAACCCATGACATGAACCAATGCTTGAATTGTAATTAAAAGGAGCCCTGTAGCTAACAAGAAAATTGTGATAAACGAAGCAAGAAATTGCTTGTTATCTGTTGTGCCATCTACTCTTTGACATTAACATTTTTTGAGTAAAAGAGTAATGAAAATCTTCTGTCATGTTTACAGTTAAGCTTAACAGCCATTATCACCATGAATAAAGCTGAGGCTTGGGATGGGGAAACTGATCAAGGGGAAAAAAGGATAGTTGGTAATTATCCTTATCTGTCTCTGATATCCTTATCTGTCTCAAAACAAAATCATGTTTCACTACTAATCTGTTAATGACTTTGGCCTTTACCTCTTGCCCAGCAGCTTTTGACTCTCCTGTTGCAATCTGACCAGTAAGTGATTATCCAGGCTAGTACTGTGCCTTGCTTTGAATCTTTACTTAAAATGTTTTAGCTTAAAAACAGGTTTAAGCTGGAAGCTGTTCCTCTCTTAATACAGAAGGATTTTAGATAACTGCAGACTACGCAGATTGCAACTTTTTCTTACATTTGTCTTTTTGAATTCTTATAAAAACTAACAAAAATTATAGTCCTAGTAATTCTCAGCTTGATTGTTAGGTGGTGTACTTGAATTATACCATGGCTATATGCTGAAATTAATCTCAGTAATATGCTGAATAATACAGCTCTCACCCTTAGGCTTGTTGGTATTGCCAGTGGTGAGCCATAGAGATGAGTGAGCGTCCACTCAGGCTTTGTGAAAGTAAAGATGCTTCAGCAGGGAGCACTGACAAAAAACCACTGGGATGATTTTTAGGCTTGCTGTGTCAGCAGCCTACTTGTGGTGCCGTGTATTTGTGTATCCTACCCCGCATCCTTAACAATGACAACTGCTTAATGCCAGTTCCTGTGCCTCCTGCTCTGCCCTGGCCAGGCCTGAGCCCCAGGATCTGCCCCCAAGCCTGTAGACCACTGTGGGCACAGTTGCCTCCTCCCATCCATCTGCTCAGGCTGGGCACTCAGAAAGCAAGCTCCCATCTCCAGACTTCTCTTGCTATTCCTGGTATGGTGTGCTGAGCTAGCCCTCTGATCTCAGAGCTTCTCTCAAGTGAGATGTATTCCTGCACAAGGCAGCTCCAAAACCTCTGCAAGTCTCTCCCGTGTATGTGTGTGTGTTCAGTGTGCTGAACATCTGAAGGCAACATTAGGAGTGAGCCTTGATCTGTTCCTATTGCCAGACACTGAAAATCTGTGTGGTCTTGATGTTACAATTTTCTGACAAAACCAACAAAAAAGTATTTTCATCTCCTTTGTTCTTTGCCGAAAGCATTTAAGTATATTTTATCTGAAAATGTCCTAGTGTATAACTACCAAGACAATCAATTGTCACGAGAAAGCTCTTAGATATGAGTGATTAGTGACTAGAGGCACTGATGTGGTTTTAATTATTTATTTTGTAAGTAATATGATTTACTTGTAAAAGGGGTAAGAGTAACATAGCATTTATTATAAATCTCAAGGCACTATTAATAAGGTGATTTTCCTTAATAGATTTAGATATAAATATTTTTATTTATCTATTTGTTCTGTACATGTGACAAAATAACTGATGATAAATGCATCAGAATTTTTAGGTTAGCTTAGATTACTTGTTTCATCATACTAACAGAGATTCCTTGTGATGGATGATGCAGATAGCATAATATTTTACCTAACCATGCTTTTTTAAGCACAGCTCTCTGCAATGATCTTGCTGAGAAAGGATGTAAAAAATTAAAATTTTAAAACTATTCAAGAAGGTTATCTCTACCATCTTCAATTGGCCTGGCAAGACATCTTAATCATCAAATTCGCATTAAAAAAGTTAAAGCTGTTATTTCTTGCCAGACTTCCCTTCTCTACTATAATTCCTCTGGAAATTTACATGAGAAATTCCCGAGCAGCTGCAGTGACAATATTCTGCAGCCACAGTATAATTCCTGCTACTCTTTAATACACTTCAGAGTTTTGTAAAGTCAGTGGCATGTGTTGTTACTGATTTAGCTCACCCCTTTACCCTGGCTGACAGCTTTCTACTTTACCCTTTCTCTCCTTAGAAAACCAGCAGTATCCTAGAAAAACAAACTGCTGAGTGAAACATTTAGAGGATTTTGAAAACCCAAACAATCTGCCAAAAATGAAAAGTAAGAAGCCATGGTTTTTAGTGTAGTATTTTGAATGATCATTTGATCATAAACTGATGCACACCTGTGCTGGGAAGAAATACCAGTCAGCAGAAAAACTCATAGGAAAAGTCAGTAGTTTAAATTTGAAAATAAGCAAAACTTAAATTTGAAATGAAATCAATGAGACCATTTGTAGTCCAATGGTAGCAGTCCAGAAAGATATTAGAGTCTTCACAGCAATTACAAGGTGACATACAGTGGCCTATTTATGATATTGTATGTCACTACAGAGACTTATAACCTTCTGAGTGTGAAATTCAATTGAAATTAAGAAATACCAAGGGTTCCTAAAATGAACACTTAAGGTTGTTTTATCCTGTGTTTGTGCTGTTCCATGGATAAACAAATGCTCAAATTATGCTATATTTTGCCATATAACAATTGACAAACTCTTTCAAAACAGAGCAATCTGTAAAATAAAACCATTTTTGTCACAATTGTGCTTTGTTTTCCTTAAACATTTTGACAGTGTAATTTATCTTCTAAGTACCAATGTCCAGGAAAAAAAAATCTGTTTGCTAATCCCTTTAGTTCTAGGGTTTAATGTGACGTTAATAATCATGCCCAAAACTTGCATAGATTTAGCAAAGGCATGAATCACAGCACAATTATATCTCAGTGAATTGAGGAATTTGTAAGCAAGCCAAAGTACTTAGCAGTTCCTGCTGTAAAAGTAGTATAAGGATATAGTATAGTGTTTCCAGATGCAGTTCTATTGCAAGCTGCAGCAAGAAAAGTCAAGGGGAAATTTCATATTTTTGTGTGATAGCAAAGAAGCTGTTCGTGCGAGGATGGTCTTAGTAGACACAAAATAGTTTAAACTGAGGCAAGAACAATGGAAGTGTAATTATTAAATATAGAAATGCAGGAAATTCTAGTCTAAAACTATCCTGTAGTGATGCACATTTGAAGGGTGCATTATCCACATTGCACAGCAATTTTTGGTTGCCCTATCTCACTCCTGCCTGGTTTTTTATTGCTGAATAATTTACAGTCTTTAAGGATTGGCAGTGTCCTGGGAGCTTATGCAGGCTCCTGTCCCACTGGGGGAAAAGGGAAAGGCCTGGCAGAGGAGCTGTGGGGAGATGCTGTTATACCCTTTATTTTCTGCAGTAAGGTAACTTATAGGAAACAAGGTCTAAGGACGTGGGAGGCTGCTAGCCTGTCACAGCTGAAATAACTTGGCCAGTGCTTTACAACTAAATTATGAGTTCCTTTTTAGCTTTCCAGGTTAAAGAAGGGAATGGCGTTTGCCCTGTGCCTCAGTTGCCATTGAAGGGTTCTGGCCTCCAGAGTTAAGCAGGAAAACTCTAATGTATCCAGTTCTTCTGGCCCAAGCAGTACCAATTATGTATAAATAGTTCCTGACAGATGTTTGTGTGATGTGGTCTCAAAAATTGCTAGTGCTGGAGATCACTCTATTTCTAGGAAAACTATCTTAGGAAAGCTGTCACAATGCTTAAGGCTAGAAATACATCTCTCTTGATCTCTACACCAAATCCTGCAGGTGCAGTATAAGTCTGTTGTTTCTTGACCTTCCTGCAATGGACACAGAAACAGAGTGATCTATTCTCCTTACAAGCAGATTTTGCATATCAGAAGGATGCTCAGTCTTCCTCTAGCTTTCTTCTCTCCAAACTAAGTAGCTGCAATTAATTCAATCGTTCCCTATAGGACATTTTGCAGCCCTCTGGTTATTATTCTTGTCTTCCTCTAGGTTCTCTCTAGCTGATCCATGGATTTCTTGAAACTGATGCACTGTGGGAAGCATCAGTGCTGAACAGAACTAGTTGGATGCCTTGCCTACAGCCCCTTTTTTCTATATGTGCATCAGGGCACAAACATAGCTTTCAGATTGATAGTTTTGGGTACTTAAGTTAATTATTAGGTCAATAGACTTTCTTCTTGTGTTTGAGCAGCTAATTTCATCTAAGCACAAATAGAAAATACTTTCCCCCCAAAAAAACAATAATTTCAGAAATTTACAGAGATTGATTTTGAATTTCAAGAATTGATTTTAAAAAATCACCCAACCTTTGGTGGAATCAATCTGGAAAATGTCAGTCTGTTATACCTGTCAAGTTAAAATATACACTCTGTCTTCCCATACGTTTACAGATCAAGTACTCTATAGAACTGACAATTCCATACCATAATTATAGGCAGTAAAAGCAATAATTCTACCACTGTTAACCATCTTTATCATAAAATCACTTAGGTTAGAAAAGACTTTTAAAATCATTGAGCAAACCTAACTTAAATCCTGTATAGTTTGCTCCTGCACAGTTTTATTATATCCTGTTTTATTATATTCTGATATTAGAGGGGTTTTAATACAAAAGGTCTCTTCTGACTAAACTTTTAGATCCTAATTGCTGGACTGCACAGAGAAGCCAGATATGGTCAAAATATTTAGAATACTTCTGAAGCAGATTTGAATACTCTGGACTGTCATCTTTTTCATACAAATCTTCATCTGTATGTTAGTAAAATACCTCCTTCTATCTGTATAGATGTGACATTTTTTTCTTGCTCCTGTCTCTGGACTATTATTTTACTTTGACTGTTTGGTAAAGCTTCAGCAGAGCCATATTTTGCCTGTCACTTTCTCTTTGTGATTGTTCTTTTATTACTTCCTTGAGTTTCCTGCTCTGTTTACTTCTGTCTCTATAATTCATTGCAGTCTTTTTGATAGTCTTTCAAATTTTAGGAAGCATCAGCATATTTTCTCTCTTTTGTTCGGTGACAATTTGTCTGCAGCTGAAGTCAGATGATGTCTCTTCATTGCTGTAATATTTCTGTTACATTGATTTCTGTTGTCACTATTTCTTAGCAGGTAGGCCACTGATGTGAGCGCTGTAATAAACTGCCACCATGAGGCATTAGTAAAGTCATAACGCAATAATGTTGATGTTGGAAATAATATTCATTGCATGATGAATCAGAGAAATCTGGAGGCTTTTCTAAGACTGTAAGTCACATCCCATCTGCACTGTAGATTGTTGAGCTGTACACAATGATAAACAGAATCATTCTATAATAGTGTTAGGGTGGCTGTGGATTCATTCCTTTTTTCTGTTTAAGGTAAGATGGCATCTGTATTTTTCCTTCCTTTGTTGACTAACAGCTCTCTGGAAGTGGAGCTTCTGTGTTTATTTAAGTTAGCAGAAAAATTTACCCTCTTCTCACCCAAGCTATGAGTACTACCAGCAAAAGAAGCAAATATAAATTTAGAGCACTAAAATGGATGCAGAGGTAACTTGGACATACCTAAGGACAAATGAATAAGGCTTTGGTACCTCAGACCACTTTGTAACAAGACTTTCTAATTTTCAGCGCAAAATTCATAGCTCAGTGGAGTATCTCTACTTACTGCTTAGACATACCTTAGCAGTGTAGGTGGCACATACAGGTAGATGGTTCCTACATATGACTAACTGCAGTTGTAAAGTAGGAGTTTTCCAAAGTCTTCTCCTTCTGTTGTGCCCTGAGCAGCCTTGCAGCTGATGTGGCTGAGCAGCTGAGTACTGCTCATACTCTGAAGCTTCTGTTAGATCCTCAGATCACTCCACCTCTCCACCTCCCATGAAAGCACCCTCACTGAACTCTAAGCACCCAAAGACTTACATGGGATCAATAAAAGCCTTGAGTTCTATAATATGTGCCTATATAAGTCCCTTTCATATTAGTTGTTTTATCTGCAGGTTTTTTTCTGTGATCATCCAGTGTTTAATTTTAACTCAAAAGGTAAGGGGGTGGGAAACAGGCAGAAGTACCTTCCTGGCTCTGTAGGATTCCTGAAAGAATAACTCAGAGAGGCGTGACTTGCCAGTGTTGAACATGTTCTTAACTCTCAGTTTTAGTTGTTATGACACATTCAAGACCTCTATTCAATCTTCCAGGCAAAGCATACAAAAAACGTATTTGGTGATCCATATAGTTTAAAGCAAATAACGTCTAAATTGGATACTAGAGTGAATAGACCCTGGTTTGTTGGCAGGGTATTACCTTTTTCCCCATATGTAATGTCTGATTTGTTAACAAAACTCTGAGAGAAATGCTGTAATTGTAATTAAACAAAATAGGCATGAATGACGTAAAATAGAAGTGTAAGACAAATATGTAAAGCAGAAACATTTGTCATTGTTTTTGTTCTTTTAATTCTTCCTGAAGATGTCATAACCCGTTAGACTGTGGCCATTTGTCTGATTTGAAAATCTTTCCTTTCAACAAAAAGTGAAATGTTTCCATGGAGATCAGCCAGAGATAGCCAAATGACGAACTTCTTGGCTGTACTTTCGGTTTGGTTTCTATGGTTTCCAGACAAGGAGGGGGTAACGTGAAGTCTTTCTTTCTTTCTTTCTTTCTTTCTTTCTTTCTTTCTTTCTTTCTTTCTTTCTTTCTTTCTTTCTTTCTTTCTTTCTTTCTTTCTTTCTTTCTTTCTTTCTTTCTTTCTTTCTTTCTTTCTTTCTTTCTTTCTTTCTTTCTTTCTTTCTTTTTCTTTCTTTCTTTCTTTCTTCCTTTCTTTCTTTCTTTCTTCTCTCTCTCTCTTCCTTCCTTGCCTTCCTTTCCTTCCTTCATTTCCTGTCTGTCTTTCTTCTGTCTTTCTTGTTCTGTCTTTCCTTTCCTTGCTCTTTCTCTTTCTCACTCTTTCTCTCTTTCTTCCTCTCTCTTTTTCTCTCTTCCTGTCTCTCCTCTCTCTCTCTCTCTCTCCCCCCACTTTACATTTTTTCAGGTTAAAGGTGATTGTAAAACAAGTTGTGTGGGCCCACAACAAGCCCACAACAAGCAAGGGTAATTGTCATTTTGGTCCTTGAAAAGCCTTACATAGGTCAATTGTGCAGTATTACATTGGCCCTTATTCAAAGCTAAAGTAATAAAGACAAAGTGATAAGACCTTCTTAGCATTCTAAACAAAGTTACAGGGGAAAATAGGATTGTAATGACTACATTTACCTTGACTGTGCACACAATGACAAAATGGTAACAGAATTGACACCAAACACTTCTTTTTAAAGGATACAAAACTAACAATGAAATACTGCACCTTGGAAATATCTCAAGGCCTTCAGAATAAGAAATGCTGATGGTATCACTAGCAATACTAAACCAAATGGAGAAATTTAGGTATTAGAGTAGTAAGCAAGGTAGCTAATGGGTTTCTGTCCAGTGTCAAGAGAACTCCATAAAGTAAAAGAAAGCTGTCACCTTGACATCTAAATTCTCATATTTCCTTTCACTATGCACACTAAAGTTGTTTTCTTCAAAAAGTGTCACATTGTTGTTTGGAACTGGTAAATACATCCTTTCCATGCTACTCCAGAAAATGTTACAAAGCACACATTCCTACTTCATAAATCAAAAGGGTGTTTTCTTCTCCATCCTGCTTCACTGTTTCTTCCTTTCCCAAGTACAGGAACACAAACTTATTTCCACTTCTTCTCAATTTTTTGAGGGCTAATTCAATTCTCTCCCACCACCTCTGCCATGTTTCTGAGCAGGCAGCTTCTATCTGTTGCCACTTATTGAATCCTTCTTTTTCTGTCTCCCCTGCAGAAACAAATTGATATTGTAGAAAGAGTCAAAAGTAAGAATGAAGAAAACAAGATGCAATGCTGTCGCTATTTGGAAGTGAGGATTGTGTGAAGCATGATGACTTACAAAGGGTCTTATATCTGCCCAGTAAGTACCACTCTGCAAATTTAACTGTTCATGCTGTCTCCAGACAAGAATTTGATGAAGAATGAAGTATGTCACACAACCTGACCTGATGCCTAGACCCATTCTTTGAAAAAAAACAAAGAAGAGAAAGTAAAGAGTAGGACCTAGTTTAAAGATTCAAGCTACCCCCTTTCCATTGAAAAGCCTGGTTAAAGAATTGAAAAAGCTGGCCATGATCCAACAGCTTTGTGGTTCTAAATCTAAAAAAAAAAAAAAAAGAAGAAGTAAAAATCTCCTAGATAACAAACATAGGGCACAATACCTATTGAAAATAAGATCACAGAATATTATTTTGATATAAAATCTCTTCTTTCTAAAAGCTTTGAAAAGTGTTTGAAATCTCTGCAGAAAGCAGATGGTTGTCAGTAGCAGAATAAGAGAAGGAGGCCAGAAGGCATCACCAGCCTGACTCACAGCAAATTAGTGAGGGGGCTTCAATATCTTAAACATGAGTGCAGCAATGGAAGGTGCGCAGGTGCTGCTGCTTCTCCTCCAATTGATTCCTGATCACAGCATTCACTGTTCTGCCAGTGAAAGGAGGTGAAGAGATGGGAATAAAAATGTAAAAATGTGTGTAAAAATGGCACAGTGGAGGGTTGTCCCTTCCACTTACAGCTGTCTCCCCTAAATTGTCTTGTGTATGACTACAAGACTGCAAAGAGCTGCAAGAAGATAAAACAAGCAGTGGGAACCTGGTACAATTGTTGTCTTAAATACCCTGAGGTGAGAGGCAGTTTGCAGAACTATTGCCAGGGGAATCATACTGAAATTGTTCTGTGTGGTATGAGATCTGATTAATACAAACATCTAAAATATTTATCCTTTACTTCAAGATCACTGTATGAATGGAATTTTTTAGATAATGAAATTTAATTGTTACACTGATTAAGTAATAAAAAAATAGTTCGCTGATGCCCATTTGTAAAGCTAACAAAATGGGGTTTTCACATATGTAACAATTCCTACTTGTGTGCAATACAGAGCAGAACTTATTACAGCCTTGCAGAATGGCAACTTAACTCTTGTAGAAAAGGTTCTCCATGATGGAAATTATTTTCCCAGAGGGTATGGACTGCATGTAGTTTGTTGGATTAGCTTTAAGTGAAGATTGTCCATTGTGTTATTCATTGCCATTACTCTGCTTTCCTTTAGTTACATAATGTGTTAAGAATGATAGATAATTTTCAAAGTTTTTGCTCATCAAACCAGTATTAGATGAGGTGTGGTCCATGTCCCAGAAGTACTTTATAGCAAAATTCCTGCCTTCTACAGTGTGATTCTGTTGCCATTGCCTGTGTGCATCTAAGAACTGTCTCCTACCTTTGTGTGTGGGAAGGAGTCACAGAGCCAAAATACTGTGGTGTCAGTCAACCAGAAGCTGCTCTCATTTCACAGAATTACAGAATTGCTATGGCTGGAAACGACCTTCAAGATCTCACCTAGTCCAACTGTAAACCCAACACTGTGAAGTCCACCACAAAACTACATCCCTGAGTGTCACATCTATATATCTTCTAAATACCTCTAGGGATGGTGACTCAACCTCTTCCCTGGCCACCCCGTTCCAATGCTTGATAGCATTTTGGGAAGGATTTTTCCCTAATAGTCAGTCTAAACCTTCCCTGGAACAACTTGAGGCTGCTTGCTTTTCTCCTGTCACTTTTTACTTGGGAGAAGAGACCAACTTCTCACCTGGATGGATACAACTTCCCTTCAAGCACTTGTAGAGAGTGATAACATCCCTGAGCTTCCTTTTCTTGAGGCTAAACAGCCCAGCTGCCTCAGCTGCTCCTCACAGGGCTTGTGCTCCAGACCCCTTCTCAGCTCCACTGCCCTTCCCTGGACTCACTGCAGCACCTCAATGTCCTTCTTGTAGTGAGTGGTCCAGAACTGGACACAGAATTGAAGGTGTGGCCTCACCAGTGCTGGGTACAGGGGACAGTCACTGCCCTGCTCCTGCTGGCCACACCATTGCTGACTCAGGCCAGGATGCCATTGGCCCTCTTGTCCTAACTGGCACATGCTGCCTCCTGCTTTGCCACTGTCAACCAGCACCCCCAGGTCCTCTCTGCTGGCAGCTTTCCAGGTCTCTGCAGCGGTTTCTCTGCCTTGACAATCACACACCCACTGTGTGAAAAGCAAAGCTTCTTTTTAACATGTGCCAGATGTGCACCCTGCAACATCCACGACCTGCAAGGATGAACAGAGGAGCTAGCTGTTCTGCCTGCTCCCCCACACCACAGTCCCATGACTGATCTGCCACACAGCAAGGATGTGACTGCACTTTGACTGGGTACTGGATGTGCAAATAATCGTGACAGGAGAGGGGGTTGCAGCTTCCAGTGCAGCAGAAATAAATCTTTGGCCACCCTCTGGCTGCAAGTGTAGGTGTCACTTCCCTCCTCTGCACATTTTTGATAAGTTGAAATAGAATTGCATATCATAAATGATCTTCAACAATCCATATCTCCTCAGTCATACCTTTCTGCAGTGATCTCTGTTGCTTAGAAAAGGAGAATAAATTAACAAGCATGAGGGGTTATACCTCTGATTGCAGCCCTGGGCTATCTCCCTGTTACCAGAACTTCACACGAAAACTGTTGGTTTTCACCCTTCAGAGGAAATCTTTTCCACTTAAGCTCATGACTCTCCTTTGTCTCTTCTCATCTTGGCAGAAAGTTCTCCCCAACCTGAAGCTTAGCTAAACGTGCTTGGAGATGACTGCAAGAGTACTTGAGTGTTATTCTGCCAGCATAAAAAAACAAGGAAAGACTCCTGTGGCAAGTCTGAATATCTGGCTTTTGAATAAAAGTCTGGAACAACAACAACAAAAAAGCTTTGAGAAAATGTGCCTGATGTCATCTAGCTAAAATTTAAAGACAAGGTGATGTTAACTACATGATTTTGCTTAAAATCCCCAAATGAATTCCGAGAGAGATTGTGACCAGTGAAGTCAGAGGAGCCCATAAAAGCAGGTGGATGATAAAGGTGATAAGGATGATAAATCCATGGTGGTGTAGGTTTGTCTTGGTGAATTCCAAACAACAAAACTTTTTGATGGAAGGGAGAAAGAGGTTAAAAAAGACAACCCAAAACAAACCAACAAAAAAAAACCAAAGAACTCTCCAAAAAATGAAAAAAAGAGAAGAGTTCTTAGGCCTGCTGGGAGAGCTGTGTGATGTCCTGAGGCACTTCCAACTTTTCCCAACCTCGACCACAAACTGAAAATTGATTCCTCCACAAGTCTAGGTAGCTCTTTCCAGTTCAACTTACTATACCACCTAACAAGCACACTATGACACTGCTGATAAGAAGCCAGAATTTAACATGGTTTTAACTGCCACAGACACTCGTAGCACTTTCTGCTGTAGACATGCAGGAGACTGAGAACTCTACTGGATTGAAAGTCAGCAACAGGCACTATCCGTGTTGCTGACATTAGGACTGATTTTAGGCATCCAGCAGTGATGCTGAAGACTTTGCATTTTAACTCAGTCAGTATCTGTGCAAGAAACTGCTGATTGTCCCAGAACCTGGAAAGCCTTAACCAGAAATAATAGGTCCGCTACTGAAAAGAATAGCAAAATATTTTTCTTTCTTTGAAAAATTACTTACTAAAAGTATATTAGCATGGTGCAGGAAATTAAAGGTCTTGAAGTCAATGTTTGGAGTCCTTTTAACATTGAAATTGAACAATGAATAATCTGAATGCTTTGAAGAAGGTACATTTTCCTCTTTTACTGGAAATTATCTGTTCAGGATATTATATTGAGATATCCTTTGTGTGAAAAAGTTATTAATGATCCTCTTTAATAGTTTTGTAGCTTAAAAATTTATGTCTATGAGCAGATATATCAAATGTCATAGTAAAATCTGTCTCCCAAGCAGTCCCAACACAGTGTGTCCATTTGTATGGCACCAGCAAGGCTCAGTCATATTCATTTCCATTTCATGCATCCTTCACAGGTCACCAGATCACTTGGCCGGTTTAGATAACCTGTCCAACTCAGAGAATTTGCAACATGTGGGATGGCAAAGAGATGCTTAAATGTGAGGATTTTCACTCCAGAGCATGAGAAATTACGAAAGGGAGGAACAGGTAGGAAAAAGGGATGTTAAGGAATGGTACATGGTGTGGGAGGATTGCATGTGAGCTTGGAGGAGATGTTACTTGTGATTAAAGAGACATTCCGTGAATTGAAAAAGTATTATTTTGAATAGATGAAGTGGCAAATCAGGAAGTCAAAAATTTGATCCAGACAAAAAAAGTGTCATGTTGAGTGCAAAGAGAGAGGATGCAGTAGTTTTGGGACACTCCTGAAGGACTCATCTTTGCCAGGGAAAAGTTATTTTTAATACCAATTAAAATTTTCATGTAATATATGTTGCATCTTTTAAACACACAAACTGGTCAAATTGTGTAGCGAGCTGTACCAAAGTATCACCCTTGTGTGTTAAAACGTGTGGTTTAATTTGGTGCTAACTGCATCCTGACCTGGTTCGACTATTGCTTTCTCTCATTGTTACACATCATTTTAGGACTTCCACCCTCACCAGTAAAGATCCAAGGAAGCTCAAGTGCAAGCGGTATTTTAGTGCCTCTTATTGACCTGTTGCAAATGTCCTGCAGACACGTCGGGATGTTTCACTGAAGGGCCATCTCCTGCCTGGCTTTGCGGCCAGTCTCCGCCGCGCCATTCCCGGCTGAGCAAAGGCGGATCACTCCCGGTGAGAGGGGGCTGCTGAACGCCCGTCCCGCGTGTTCCCGCCGGGAGCGTTCCCGCCGGGAGCGTTCCCCGGCGGGCTCGGGAGAGAAGGAGCTCCTTGCTGCCATCTATTGACAGCGCGGCGGAAGGGGCAGCTCCCGCCGTGCTGGGAGACGGAACGGGCTCGGCTGAGTCCCAAAGGGCTGAACGAGCAGGAAATGCTTTCAGTTTGATGCAGGGTGAGCGAGGCTTCTGCATAACCCAGTCTCAGCCCCGGCTCACCGCGTGTGGGGGTTCAGAGCCTCAGAGATAACGAGAGAAGGGGGAAAGGCCCCTGGGGCTTCGCCAGAATGAATTTCACAGTGAATTACAATGAGAGTCAAAAGAACTGACGCAGAGATCACAATACTTGTGAAGCAATGGTTGTTAGACCATTTTGGAATCCTGAAATCCCTTTGGTTGTTAGACTAGTTTGGAAGTATGAAATCCCTTTGCAGGGCTGTACAAAGGCAGAGGAGCAGGAAGGCTGGCTCAGGGAGAGCCGTGAGGAGGGCACGCAGCAGCAGCGACACAGCCTTGGTGACAGACAGACAGAACCCCTACTGAGGGACAGACAGACAGAACCCCTCCTGAGGGCCCTGGTGACAGACAGACAGACAGAACCCCTCCTGAGGGCCCTGGTGACAGACAGACAGAGAGACTGAACCCCTCCTGAGGGCCCTGGTGAAAGACAGACAGACTGAACCCCTCCTGAGGGCGCTGGTGACAGACAGACAGACAGACTGAACCCCTCCTGAGGGCCCTGGTGACAGACAGACAGATAGACAGAACCCCTCCTGAGGGTCCTG
>VXBR01001840.1:374691-426026 GCA_013400215.1 Cisticola juncidis | reverse complement strand
GAACCCCTCCTGAGGGCCCTGGTGACAGACAGACAGACAGATAGACAGAACCCCTCCTGAGGGTCCTGGTGATAGACAGACAGACAGACAGAACCCCTCCTGAGGGCCCTGGTGACAGACAGACAGACAGAACCCCTCCTGAGGGCCTTGGTGACAGACAGACAGACTGAACCCCTCCTGAGGGCGCTGGTGACAGACAGACAGACAGAACCCCTCCTGAGGGCCTTGGTGACAGACAGACAGACTGAACCCCTCCTGAGGGCGCTGGTGACAGACAGACAGACAGAACCCCTCCTGAGGGCCTTGGTGACAGACAGACAGACTGAACCCCTCCTGAGGGCGCTGGTGACAGACAGACAGACAGAACCCCTCCTGAGGGCCTTGGTGACAGACAGACAGACTGAACCCCTCCTGAGGGCGCTGGTGACAGACAGACAGACAGAACCCCTCCTGAGGGCCTTGGTGACAGACAGACAGACTGAACCCCTCCTGAGGGCGCTGGTGACAGACAGACAGACAGAACCCCTCCTGAGGGCCTTGGTGACAGACAGACAGACTGAACCCCTCCTGAGGGCGCTGGTGACAGACAGACAGACAGAACCCCTCCTGAGGGCCTTGGTGACAGACAGACAGACTGAACCCCTCCTGAGGGCGCTGGTGACAGACAGACAGACAGAACCCCTCCTGAGGGCCTTGGTGACAGACAGACAGACTGAACCCCTCCTGAGGGCGCTGGTGACAGACAGACAGACAGAACCCCTCCTGAGGGCCTTGGTGACAGACAGACAGACTGAACCCCTCCTGAGGGCCTTAGTGACAGACAGACAGACAGAACCCCTCCTGAGGGCACTGGGGTCTGAGGGGTCCGTGTGTGAGGTTCACGGGCTCTGCAGCTTCACTGGCCATGGACAGGGTGCAGGGTGGCGCTGAGAGCTGCCAGGGAAGCGTGGGACCACAGGTCTTCCCTATTGGATATCCCTGGATATCAGTGGGTGAGGTAACTGAGTCAAAAGTCTCAGAATGCCTCAGTTGTGCAAGTCTTTTGCTTTTTGTGTGAAGACCTTTGTGGTTCTTGGTGTTTAATTTCTTGAACTGGTCTCAGTTTTGTTTCCACATGGCTTTTGTTTCATACAATGACTTTCATACACAGGAAGATTCTGCCTGCCAGAGGTTTCTGAAATTTTTCCATAAGTTTCAGGGAATGTCTACGGGCTTTTTCTCCTGTAAGTAGGAGGGATCAAGAGATATATTATTCTTATTATCTTTGCTCACAAACACCCACTTCAGAGTAAAGGGCCACTAAATTAAATGCTAAGATGCTATACAGACATTATATGTCAACTGCTTGCTGTTAATTTACTATTCATATAAAAATTCTAAAATTAGAAAGGTAATATGGAATAGATGAAAGGAAAAACTACCTTTAAAAATTAACCCCAAACCAACACACTGAGGTGTACTTGAGCTAAATGTGCTTTTCTGTCTTACAGAGGTTTTTAGTACTTCTTTTCCTGATGTTTGTGTAATTAAAGATAATTAAAAGATCCTCATGAAAAGATCCTGCAGTCTACATCTGGACAGGTAGCATATTAATGCCATTTTCATTTTTTCACAGGTCATAAGGGTAAAGCAATATTGGATATTTGCACAGATTATCTTTGTGTTGGGTTCACTATCAAAATGGAATGCATGTAAGAAAAAATATCTCTCTCAGAAATAACCCAGGCTTAATTTCTAGTAAAACAGAATTAATAGATAACACTAAGAATATTATTGTCTGCTTATAAGGATCATATGATTCCTCAAAGTCTGTGATGTTCCCCTCAGGACACTCATAACTGCTCCATTGAACCAAGGCAGCTGCTTGGCCAAGACACAGCTGCTGACACTCACGATGCAGAGCCTGGTCTGTGTCTGCCTGACCTCACAGAGCCCCAGCATCAGAAACATCGGCCACCAGAGCAAACATAGCCTCTGAGTCAGTGTTGCTGCTCTCACACACGTGTGAGTGCTCTGGTAAAGGTGGGAGGGTGCAGTTGGCATCAGCTCAGAGGTGGCCAGGCTTTGTGGGTGCTCTGCCAAATGCCCCAGATATTCATTTGCTGGCTCTCCTCACACTTGCACCCTCCCCATGCCCACTCATACTGCTGGGGCCTGGCACACTCTCCTGTTCCAAACATGCTTTGTAGGCATGGTGGTGTCCTCTTTACTGGGAAACACCTGGGCTGCCTCTGACCAGGTGAAATGAGCAAGGATCTGCTGAGGTGTCTCCTCTCTTGCTGGCATTCCAAGCCTAGCAGGAATAGATTACTATTAATGATTTGCCTCTCAATGTCTACTCCCAGTGCCACCTATACCATCTGCCTCCCAGTTTCATAGCTCCTTGTTCAAGGGTGTCAACCCACAAAGCATTTCCCTTGGCTGTGTTTGATTCAAGTCAGGGAGAGCAAGCATCGACTCTACAGTGATTAAGAGAAATCAAATTTTTAAGACTGGTTTTTCATCAGTCTTTTCACTTAAACTCCTCTAAGCTCCTTCCCAAAGGCAAACTTTTTCTGGAAAGCGCAGAGGAAGACTGAAAGAAATAAAAAAGAGCATGTGTTTTTCAAAAAATGTGCTCTAGGGGATGTCAGTGACAATCTTAAGGGTTAGAAACCGTTCTGAGGAGAACAACAGAAAGAGAAGGTTGTGCTGAGAGAACTGAGACTTATGAAGAGGCTTTGCAAAATAAATATCATAGGGAGCATGTCAGATTGGTTTTTTCATGATGCATTTTTCCACTGAGAATATATATATGAGCTTAAGGAACAGTGTCAAGACAATAATGTTTAATGCTGAAATTGTATGTTCTTGTTAGTATCTGTATTCCCTTTGATGTTGATGAGGCTACTGAAAGAATGCTACATTCAGTTCTGAAGTCCATAGTTTACAAAAAAATAAGTATTGAAGACTATTCAGAAAAGAAAAAAAAAAGAGTGAGGGAACAAAAAGAAAAGAGGCCTTTAAATAGTTCCTAAAAACTTTCAGTCTGTTTAACTTATCAAGGAGAAATTTAAGTGCTGAAAAATCTATTTATAACAGTGAGAACAAACTTTGAAAGAGATGTTCAGCATCTGACTTGTGAAAGAAGAAATATTTAAACTTGAAAGAAATGAAGCTTCTTATTAAAAAGTAACCATCCATTGCAATGGCTTGTCAGAGTGGAGCAGGTTCCTCAGCTCTAGAAAGTTTCTATTGGTGTTTGGACACCTATCTAGTTAATTATTGAGTTTGTATTATGTGTTTGTTTAGTTTGTCTTTTGGTTTTGGTATTAACATTACCTATCAGCATTTTACTGTCAGTCTTAAATGTTGAGCAAATCTCCTCAAGATATAATATTATTTCAAGATATCAGAAGGTGATACTGCCCTACTGATATGTGTTCTTTGCTGAATTTTCAGAAACTTCTGATAGCTTTTGGTGGCCTTTGTTTAATTTTTATTAGACCAGGCACCATACTGCCTGACCATACAAACATCATAGATCCTCAGCACTGGAATCTCTAAGAGCTACAGGATTTGAAATTTTATCTATGAACTAATTGGAGGGTGCCCTAGATGAGAGAAGTAGTGTTTGACATTCTGTGTGTATGTCTGTGTTCATGTTTTTCATTTGATCCTCATTAACTGTTACAGTTTCCACGGAGCTCACACTCACACCCTGGTTATTTCATCTTCCATCAATCCCTGAGATGTGAAGGGGGTGGTCAGTGTTGTGCAACAGGCTATCCCAGATAAGAACTGCTTTGTACCAGGTGAATTTTATCTGAAGGTCTGTGCAGAGAGCAAGCAGAAGACAGGTCATAAAAATGTATGTTGTAATGTATGTTGCTAATGCAGTGGAGGTATAACTGCTTTCACCTCCGGAGCAGGAAAGCTTTTGGGACATTTTGAATGTTAATTCTTATACAATCTTTTTTAGGGATCTATTTTACCTATTTATCAGGGTGAAGAGGTATCTTTGTTTTCCTCTCTGCAGTTGCCACAACATAGAGCAGGAGCAGACAAACATAATTCAATTTTTTTGAAAGAATTTTGCAAGAATGAGAGGATAAAATATTTCCTGTATGATAAATTCTTGCAGTCTAACCAGAAATACTCAATTTTGATTATTTAACATTATTAATTATTCTTTGACTTTTTCAATTGCATGATCTTAAAAAAAAAAATCCAAGTGTGACTTTATCCCAAACTTACAGATGGCCTTCACTCACTGTACAGAATTCCAGTTTTACTTCTGATTTATTTTTTAAAAAATATTAATTTGTCAGACTATCTACTTTTCAAAACATAGATGATTCTTAAGCAATCTTTAACACCAGTGAAGAGCAGCCTTTCAATAAGTTATGTCTTATTTCTCCATTATATACAGCATTTTACCGATATAGCCAAAGTTTGTGTGAAGGCTTGAAGACTTGTTTTTTAAAGTAAGCATATCTACAGGTAAAGTTGTAAAATAAATGAGGACATACAGAAACAAGAAAATTTTTTCTATTTTGGTAACACACAAGTTACACTGGTTTTATCTGTATCACAAGTTTATTTCTATGGTTAATACTTGATTTTTTTGTCTCCTTTTCAGACAAAAAGATGGATATGATAAACCTCTGCGAGCTTTCAGCTCCTAAGATATACCATTGTCATCACTTCTGTTTTTGTGATTGTTGTCTGCTCAATATACTTCTGTTATACAGCATACTTCCTTTATACATGCAGATCCCCTTCTAAAGCATAAGCATGACTCAATTTTTTGACAAGTTATCTCTGTAAATTGCTACCTCTACAGGAGTGATGTGTCCTGTATAGCAAGAAGACACTCTTGTTATTTTGTTTGTGTTTTGACCAAAGAGTTTTTAGATTTATTGCCATTTTTAGAATGCTTAAAATCAAACTTCTACCCAGTGTTCCATACTTAATATGATTCATAGTGCTATATTGCATGCATTCTTGTGTTTATTTAAAAACTTGGTTTAAAAAAAGCACAGGATATGAAGCAATACAAAATTTTAAAAACTTCCTTCTAGAATCACTTGCATTCCTTTAGATTGAGTACACTTGGGTTCAAAGCTAAGAGGATGGCTTCCTTTTGGCTTTTGTTAGTAAAAAACAGATTGCATACTGATTTCCTTAACCCGTTTAAGTATTTTGTGTCTCCAAGAAAGCAATCAAAATAAAAACACCTGAGAAGTTGCTCTTTGAGTGTTAAGGGCATGAAATTCACTGGAAAGTTTATCACAACAGAACGTTGTGGCAAAATCAGGCTCAAAATAATGGGAATTATATGAAGAAAACAATCATTTTTGGTATCAATATTGACGGCTGTTGATTGATACTTCCAGAAAATAAAACATTTTTTGTTTTACAACTGGCTCCTTGATTGCTATTTATCACCTCTACAGAATATGAAAAATGGGATAAATATTGTCACCTATAACAAAGGCAAAAATTTACCTCAGGAAAATACAATGTCCCTATTTAAGCAGGAAAGTCTGATTCATGTATCCTTTTTTCTCATAGTTTTTTCTTATTCTGTGTGTGTGCATGACCCCTGCAGCAAATCAAAAAGCATAAGATTAAGAGGATGGTATGTCTCAGAGTGGGTATCTGAACTATTTTATGATTATTATGCATCTGTTCAAAATCCACAGACAATGGAGAAAATATTCATGAGCAGGTTGTAAAATTATGTTTTCCATCATAAAAACAGATATACTTTTGATTTCTGGTTTCATTGCTTGCAAATACCTTAATATTGATTTAAAGGCTTTGAGATGTTGCCTGAATTATTATTATGTCACTTTGACATAACAGAATATTAAATGGAATTCTGAATTGAGTGACTTGCCCACTGGATTTCACTGGTCATAAAATGCACATTTTTTACAGTGTTCCTCAAGTTACTTTCTACTCAGCTGAGAGTTTGGATGGTTTTGACCTTCTCCAAACACCAATGCTCAGTGTTAAGACCAATAGCTTTATGTGCCAGGAAATCATCTCTCCAAAAACAGATGCCTGCCATGGAAAGGCCATGCCAGGAAGATACAGAGGTACTGGGACTCTGTGGGAGCTATAACCATTAGCTGCAGGCAAATATGATAGATGCACTCCCAGTTACCTGATGAGATTTTGCCAGGCAACAGCACCAAACAACTTGTTTCCACATGCTATGTCTTCACAGCACACATGCCACAAAATTAAGTACTTTGTCCCCTGCTTTAAACTGAGGTGTTTATCTGTGTGGTAATACTTCTGTTTACTGCATCAGGTGGGCTAATAAAATGCTCATTCCTCAAAAACCACTGGCCTATGGAACTGCACAATGCTTATTCTGTAGGAAGAACTGGAAAGCAACCAGCCCAGTTGTGCCAGCTTTTACCAATTCACCGGGCAGTAAGGGATGACTTTGGGGTCATTGACCACCACGGAGCACCAAAGAGTCTTCCAGGACAGAAGACTAGATGTGTAAAGCGGAGGGGAAAAAGGTTAATGATTTTGGGGAAATAATTGTAATCTGTATGTTTATTCTGGGAGAATCAATGAACATATATGTAACACGTAGTACATGAAGAGGACATTTTTCTCTACTCAGCATGCACAATTTTTGGAGGAGATATCCCCTTGTGCACCTGGCTGAATAAAGAATGCCTGCTTCTTAATGCTGCAGGTGTTAAGGAGCCTTTGTATTTTCATTCGTTATTGGTAACACTTCATTTCATTGCTGCAGTTAGAAAACATAAGTAAGATAACAGAAGAGATTGAACATGGCAATTTTAAATGGCCAAATAATGCACTACTGAAGTTAATGTGAAAGTTTTTTCTTCCACTGCAGCTATTTATGCTAACAGATTTCCTTTGGTAAAGTATTATCCTTTTATACACAAGAGTCAGATTTGTCCCAGTGATTTCAAAGCAAGTATGTGTGTCAGGAGCTAAGTGCACCAGAAGTCAGAGCAAATTAAGACAAATGTTCTTCATATCCTCTCTGATTAAAAGGATTAATTGTATGTATCCTTTCCTTTATCTCTTACAGTCATGTTACCTTGATGAGTGTTGTGTGGATTAGAAAAACAGCAGTGTCAGAGGAACTGTGCTTTGTTGGTAAGTTTTAAGTGAAATGCATACTGTGCTTGTTGCTGTTTGTATCTTGCCTCTCATTTGTGTTGAGGTGAAATTAAGGACCCAAGAGGGCTTAGAATTCTCTGATTACCTGATGCTGGAAGAGGCCACTTTTGCTTCATGCCAGGTGATACCAACACTTTTGGGTTGTGTGTGTGTCTGGGTTTTTTGCTCTGTCTGTGGGAAAAATGGGGAAAACACATTATGATACTGTTTGAAGCTTCCTTATAGACACTAGTCCAAAGCACCTGGGAAAAACACCATGCTGAGAAACTTTTAAACTCCTAGAAAGAGCTACGGAATGAGACATTACACTAGGTAATAATCCATTCTACTTAAAGGAGAGGTAATTATTTATATCGCATAAATGCAATCAAACATATTGTAAATGTTAATCATAGACATGGCTGATGAAATTCTGTAAAGAAATAATCAAATATCCATGACTGCTTTGGCTAAAAATCATACAAATGTTCTTTGATATATCTGAGGAGTAAAAGACCTTCATTTAGAGACCTAACTATTATTAAATGTGGATTATAAATAATAATACAGATACAAGTGGTTCAAGAGGTGCCAATTGGGAGTTGCAAGACATTTATCTATGAAAATTAAACATCTCAAATCTACAGGTTTTGACAGCATATACTTGGACCTTTAAAGGCACTCAAATTATATTTTTACTCCAAACTATGTTTCTTCACCCATGAACCCATAAGGGTGTTGAAATAATACAGCTGGGTGATATTAAAAAACCCCCACCAAACAAAACCTCATCTCCCTCCCAAACACAACATTCAATAGTACCTGTGACCTGACCAAGAAGAAAGAAAAACATACAATGGCTGAGAATATTATACCAATCTTCACCAGAGGTACTAAACTAGAAAGAATTTCCTGGTCCACTCCGATCTCCATCAAAACTTAGGAGATGAAAGCTGAAGTTAGAAACCTCCAGTTTCAGTGCAGCAGGCACCTTCATAGGAGGATGATTCAGTATTTCAAAAGAGAGGCACTGGAGATATGGCACTGCACTGATTTCTGATACCTTAAAATGGAGAGAAAATACATCCTACAATGGCTTTATATGTTCTGTTTTTCTGTCTCTTTTTTTTTCAGGAAGCACAACTAAAATGTATATTTTACTTAGGATAATTTTAACATTTGCAGCTACATAAAAGAGAGCTGGATGTGAGTTGGAAATTGCACATTTGCAGCCTAGAAAATCAGCCATGACCTGGGCTGCATCAAAGGCAGTGTGATGAGCAGCTCATGAAAAGTGATTCTGCCCCTTTGCTCTGCTGAGACCCCACCTGCAGGGCTGCATCCAGCTCTGGGGTCTCCAGCACCAGAAGGACATGGACCTGTTGGAACAAGCCCAGAGGAGATCACCAAGATGGTTAGGGGGATGGAGCACCTCTCCTATAAGGAAATGTTGAGACAATTGGGATTGTTCAGCCTGGAGAAGGGCAGGTTTTGGAGTTACCTAATTGCAGCCTCCAAGTACCTGAAAGGAGCCTACAAGAAAGATGGAGGGGGATTTTTAAAAGGGCATGTAGTGACAGGACAAGAGAGAATGGCTTTAAACCAAAATAGAGTAGGTTTAGATTAGATACTAGGAAAAAAATACTTTACCCAGAGAGTAGCAAGGCACTCAAACAGGTTTCCCAGAAAAGTTGTGGATGCCCCATCCCTGGATGTGTCCAAGCATCTGGGATGCTGCTTTCCCTAGGTTTGACTTTTGAAACTGAAGGTAGTAGTGGGACTTCTGTAAATTAGTTTGGATGTTTCATTATTTCCTTGTCTTGGACATTGTTCTTTTGTTGGTTGTCTGTAAAAAATCAGTTTATTTATTCATCTAAGAAGTGTAAAACTTCTGTAAAAATCAACTGATGGGGCTCTGTCTAGGTGTGCCAGCAGGCAATTACAATGATCCATGACAGTGGTTACCCAAGTTTTAAACCCTCATACATCATTGTGAAGTATTAGATTTACTTTTACCCTACATGCAAGTCATAAAGGAATGAAGAATGTGTGCATTTTGTTATTTAGTAAGCTGTAGATCAGCAGTGATAGGAAGGCCAGACAGATGAATGCAGGTAATACCGTGCCTTTCTCTTTGTTTAAGCTCTGTAAACATGGCATGAAATTGGAGCTTTCTTCCTGTCCTTTGTTTAGTCACTTAAATTTTTTTAGCTGGTTGCTTTCTACCTCCATTTCATTCTTCTCTATTACCCTCCTCAATGTTGCAAGAGATTGCTTCATAGATTACTAGATCAAAATTGCTGTTGGTAAGAAAGGACATTCTTTCAAATACTCCTGTTATTAATTTTAGAGAGTAAAGAAAAGAGGCTTCTGTAAACAAATTTATTTTTTACATTTTGTAGAAGAAAAATAATATTTAGTCATCTTTGATCCTAAGGGTTTAGTCTTTTACTTAGCTGTAGTGTGTCTAAGAAAAGACATGTGGAAGTATTTATTGGCTGGGAGACAACAAAAATTCGGAAAAGTGGTGATCTAGTCAAGAGTAGAAAACATGAATCATAGTGGTTTGGTTTTTCTTTTCCTCAATTTAGTATGAAATCAGAGCAACCAGACAGTCTTATTGTTAGTCTTTGGATAAACTACTTCTGAGTGACAGTATTCTAGGTAGATCTGTAAAAATAACTATGGCTCTAAAAATGTGTGGAAACACCCCATGATTGTCTGTGCATCCCATTTGACACAGAATAGAAAGTTATTCCAGAATGTCTTCACACTTTTTACTGCTTACTGTTCCAGTTAAGAAACGTGCATACAAAAAATGGGCTTATAATTATAACAAAATATATTGTCCATTCTTGTCACTTTCAATACTCAATGAAGTATGCTGAATTTATGATTTTTTTTTTGTTGAAGGTGGTATTTGATATATTAAATTATGGAACTGATCTTTGAGTGCTGTGTTTAAATGTTTTGTAAAAATAAGTCTGCCAATTCTATACAAGCTACTTTACCTTTCATGCCTGTTCAGAAAAAATTTAATTTAGGTACAGCTAAAGATAAAAGCTTGAAGACATAAACTTCAAGATATAAATTTATTGATGTATTTGTATTCCTGGATCACTGATCAAGGGCAGTTAATTACTAAACCAAAAAGTCCTGCCTAATTTGAGTCTGAAAATCTAAAACGTTGTGACAGTGAGTTCTACCCTCTCCTGTGCCTCAGTGTGTGGCTGGAGCAGAGGTAGGACAAAACAATTCTTACTTTTGTGCTGAGTTATTTTACACTGTTTAGTTTGCAAGGTTCCTTTCCTGATCGAGTGTAACAGCTGCCAAGGCATAACTTTAATGAGGTAAGGACTAATTTAGCCTTGGCTGTAAATGGCTCCTACGTTATGCTCCCCTGCATTAGCTGTATTCTTGAGATGCATTCTTTCATGTAAAAGAGGTTTAGAGAGTAGAATTAGAAAGAACAGACTATAAAATGAACATGCTAACCGGAATTAGAATTTTAACCTCTGCTATTGTGCTGCTATTATGATTGATGGACAGTTACACTTGAGCATGCTCACAGCAGAAGTACTTTTCCTAAACAGGAATTTTCCTATGAAAATTGGTGCTTTCCCCAGGAGAGACTGACCTGCAAAGGAAAGCTAAAGAATGAAGAACACAAATTTTCCTGGAAAAGCTACAGCAGTTCTTCCAAACTTTGACCAAAACATTTAGATTATTATATTTTCTTCATCCTTGTGTAAAATCCAAATTTAGGTTATGGCTACAGGTACAAACTGAATTCATAGATTCACTAGAAAACTTGAGATTGAAATATAAGAATGAATATACATCATCAGAAACTAGGTAACAATGAATTGCTGCTCTGCTGTCCACAATATTTTGTACATTACTCAGAGAGGGAGTTGGAGGGCAGATCAGATTTGGTATTGAAAGGCTGGAAATGCTCTGAGTGATGAAGCTATCCATCATGAAGATAAAGTCCTGGGTATGTTGTATCAGTACTGACTTATTAAATGCCTTCCTACTATGAAATTTGCTTCTGTAGAGGCTTGCTTCAGTACAAATGTATAGAGAAGTCAGCTAAATCTTTCCAGATATCACAGGGCTTGTTCATCTTGTTAGAAGAGTAAGAAAATTTAGCACTTCCCTGAAGTTGAATGGGCTCTGACCCAGCAAATTGTCTTGGATCCAAAAGCCATTTGAATATTGAATTTGGGCTACACTTAAATTCTTAGTCTTTTTGCCTTATCTGCTTTCTCACCAGAGATTTTTCTGGGAATTTGTTTTACTGTTCTCGAAGTCAGACCTGTCTGTTGTGCATTCTTTTGTGGTAAAGGCAGCAAAAATTTCAGTATGTGAAATAGCAGGAATTTGTCCCTTGGGAAGAATTGTAGTAATGGCTTGAAAGATATCAAAACTGGAAGCTGATATTATGCTAAATATTACTCAGGAAACATGGTATGGCACAGTTGATGTTGTAAAGTTAAGTGAAATTGGCTGTAATGGCGAAGTTTATGTAGTGGCCCCCTTTTGCAATTTAAACTTAATAGGCAATATTTAATCCTTACTGAATATAAGAAAATAATTCAGTTTGTTTTCAGAAAAAAATCAGGTGATATTTGTCCATCAAATACAACTTAAAACTGACTAGTCACAGACTAGAGTGTCCTTCTAGTTGACAGTAAGTGGTATTTATGTTCCTCTGAGAGGAGATTGATCAAGATTATTTCCTGGGGTCTCCTTAGTCCTTCATGTTCACAGTTCCTAGATGCTGACAGTGAGGGAACATGCAATCAGTCCAACATGAAGCTAAGTAAAAAATACTTCAGATTTTTTTGCAATGCATAATTAAATTCTATCATGTATTGTCCCAAGATATCATTGCAGAGAGATGGCAAACAGGAACCCAAAAATCTTAAATTTTTATATTTCTCTTTACAGTATTTACAGTTGCACTAGAAGTGGGAATTATAGAAGGGATATAAACATCCATACTTCTGCTGTTTATCAGATGGGAAGATGAAAGAAAATTGTTTAGTGTAAAATTTTCTTCTTTTAGAAAACCATACATTGCTGTATATAAGACAAATGGTCAAGGCCTGTGTTCTAAATCCCGTGCTCTTTAATTGAGTAGTGTTTTTTGTCTAGCAAAAGCCAATGGAATTCAGCTCTTTCTATGTGAGTCTTTTTTCATGCAGTGCTGTGTGTTGCAAATTGGGAGGCATTAATAATGACAATGCAAGTCCTAAAAAATTCACTGTTTTCATGGGTAGGAAATTATATCTCTTGCCCATCATTAACCAGCAAACAGTGGCTCCTGTTCAGTATTCTGTTCACCACAGAATAGTTTGACACGTCTTTAAACAGACATGTTAGCATTTTAGGTTTAAAAGATTCTGTGTTGCTGGCCAGACATACAGCTGGCTGACTGGATATACTTTAAGCACTAGTGTAGTTAGAGCACAGCTTTAGTGAGGTAAATAATGAAAAAATACTAACTTTTAAGCTTAGTCTTGTTTGTGATAGAATGAAGAGCTTGTTCCCATAAGTTCAGGAAGACAGAGATTTGTATTGCTGTGATACTAAAGCAGAACTAGCATTCATAGAAGATCTAAAATTTTTTTTCTGTGATGAATGCTTTGAAAAATCTGTTCAGAATGTTACTAATTTACACTACTGGAATGAACAAATTTAGAGGTGATTTGTATGTACACTCTTCATAGCACATCTGAGTGCTGCATATGCTAGGCACCAAATTCCACCAAAGACATCAGTGCAATGCTTCTCAATGAGACTGCATTAAGGAAAACACACACTGCTGAGAGCAGGATTATTGTTGAGAGAAAATGTGCAGACAGACTGGATGGGAAAAGAATAGATTTTCAACCTAGGGATTATTGGAAAGAAAAAAAGGGCTCAGCTGTTTCTTAACATACCACATTGTAACAGAATATACAACCTATATTCTACTGAAACACCTTTATATTTTCTGAAGTATGTAATAATTTTGATGACTTTAATGTGTTGCCAGTGTTTAAGCTAATTTAATTGGTATAGTCTATTTAAATCCTTTAGAGCTATTCCATCAGCTTAGTGACTAGTCCATGAATCACTCAGGGAATGTGTGAAAATACACCTAGGTTTTGAAGGAGAAAACTTCCACTGTAATTTCAGAAATTCTCTTCAGATCTCAGGAACAGTTTCTTACTCTAAACAAAGTCCTTTTTGGTTTATTTTTTCAGTATCATATTTTATTTGGATTTCTTTTTTTAATTATTATTTTCTTGTAGGTAATCTAAAAAGAGTAGAAGTCAGGGAGATCTGTTGCAAGGATGACATATGCCTCATTGTGTATATGATGACATATGACCAAAATCTGGTTAGAAAGCAGAAGAGTGCTCTGGAGTGCTCTAAACTTGTAATAATATAGATATTTTTAAAGCGGAGGAAAAGCACTAGTTCGTGCTGCTCTTTTAAGCTTCTGTAGGAGTACTTCAGCTATAGAAAAAAATGGCTCATGGTTATTAGCCCAGAGAGAGCTGTCAGTCACCTTGACTCCCTTGAACTACACACTGCAGAGTCAGTAACAGTAGTTGCCAGTGTTGTTGCCTGTAATTTGGGGACCCAAATGGCTTTGGTTTGAAATTCATTTATAGAGTTTTGAATTTTTTTTTCAGAAATATTCCCTTCTTCTCATTTGAGGTTGGTTGAGAGGAAAGAGGAAAACACTGTGCACATACACATACTGAAGTGCACAGGTCTCCACAAAATCACACCGTGTAAAAGCTTCTATAGCTTTCTGTCCCGGCATGATCTCTCCTACATGTACTGACATAGCATGAAATTATCTTTCACAAATGCAGCAACTGGTTACTGTGAGAATTAGTGAAAGCAGAATGAGACAAACAGCAGAGAAAAAAGGCAAGTTTCAGGAGGGTCAGGAAAAGCATTCAAAGTAAGGAGAAATCAAGGTGTATCTTTAGGGCTGGAAAACATTTTAGCTATTCTAGAAAACAAAAACTTGGCTTCCTGCTGCTTGATTTCTCATCAATAACACAAAATCCCACACTGTCATTGAAGACTGGAGAGTCAGCAAGAGCCTCCTTAGCTTGTTCAGGCACTCACACTTCTGCCCATGGCTCCTGAGCACAGTAGGATTGGACATGCTCCTTTCCCATACTGGTGCTGAACATGTAGCTTTGGGTCCTGCTTTTGAAACCTGCTTAAAGAGGAATGCAACAAAAAGGAGACTTGTTTCAGTAGCTGGCAGTGCAGAAGGAATGAAAGAATTGTCATTTATTATTAGTTAGGTTAAATATAAAAAATGCGTATAGAAATCAGCAGTCTTCTGGCTAGACTAATCCCTTTGTGTTGGTTTGGTTCATTTCTGTACACCTTCATGAACTAACACAGTGCTGTGCTATGTTCAGCAGTGTTTGCAAAGCACTGGGATTCTGGGATGAATGTAACTAGGGAAATATTGCAGGTATTTCTGAAAGAACCAAGTATTTCCTTTTGAAACTGATGTGTTCATTGCTTTGAAGTCCCTGAAGAACAACTAGGATAAATTCATCATCATTGGGTTGTGAGGCACCTTTGACAACTGCATCAGGGAACCATACCAAACTTAAACTGAGATTTTCTAAGCTCACATGGCAAAGTTTAAGTCTGGTGTAGCCAGAGTCTGTGTTTACATTCAAATACAAATGTTTTGGCTTTGTATATCTTACTTGCTGGTGCATACTAAAAAAAATTTATATCTTTAAAGAACTTGGTCCATCACTTGTTTCTATGGATCATCTCTAGGCAAATAAGGGTTTTTTTTTTTTTGTAGGCATATGAAGTTAAAAATATCAAGATTCACAGCATTGCACAGCACCTGATGATAGCTGGTTTCATTGTTGGAGTTATATGGATATATTAGTACTGATAATTCTGTGCTATAAGATCCACTTGCATAAAGAGCCATTAGTACTAAGAAGCAATAATTAAAGTACTCAACACCTGAATTGTTTTTATTAGGAGAGGAAAAAAAAAAAAGTATCATCACTGTAGAAGCTAAGAGGTTAATACTTGTAGTAGGGCAGCTCTGCACAGCTCTCTGAAAAGAGAGGGAAATTTTTTCCCTAGAGGGAACAGGAAAACTCTCTAATAATTCTGTTCTTTAAATTTGCTGATGGTTATGCATAGTTAATAAAGTTAAATCAGTAAGAATTTTCTTTCTATTCAGATGAAATAAGGCTCATAATATAATAAATGCATGACATATTGCTGGCTGAAAAATGTCCAAGAGATTTAGAACCATCTTCCTAAATGTAGTAGGATTTAATAGCTTGTTCCTAAGCACCTTTTCTAGTTAATTATTTCAAAAATATGTTTTTTTAACGACAACAAAAAAAATAAAATAGTATTTGATCTTAAAATTATATGGAGTATTTGTTTTGCATAAAGACACAAAGTTAAAAGAGCCATTTTCCATACAGAGTTAAATAATTATTCCAAGAATGTAGGAAACTTTACAAAAAATGCTTACAATTTTTAGTTAATTATATACTCTTGTATTTTATAATATAACTGTCCTAACATCCTGATTTTTGATAAGGGCAAGACAGAGGACCCCAGAAACTACAGGCCTGTCAGTCTCAATTCAGTGCTTGGTAAAACTGTGAAAAAAATTATTCAGGAAGATATTGAAAAAATCTCTAGGACAACAAGTCATTTGTCACAGCCTACAGGGCTTCATCAGGGGAAGGTTCTGCTTGTCCAACCTAATTTCCTTTTATGTCAGGGTAACCCACCTAGCTGATCTAGGAACTCCAGTAGATACAATCTTTTTTGATTTCAGCAAAGCTGTTGTGTCTCACAGTGTCTTTGTAGACAAAGCATCCAGCTCACAGCTGAATAACTGTGTTAGGCACTGGATGAGCAACAGATGGGTCTGGCACAGAGAGTTATAGTGAATGGGGTGACATCAGGATGGGGTGTGGTCACCAGTGGGGTTCCACTGGGCTCCATCCTCAGCCCAGTGCTCCTCAACATCTTCACTGTCAAGTTGTACATAGGACTCAAAGGAACACTGGGTAAGTTTGCTGATGACACTGAATCGGGAAGCACTGTTGACTCCCTCAAGGGCGGAGAGGCCCTGCAGAGAGACCTGGACAAATTGGAGATGGGCAATCACCAGCCCTGTGAAGTTTAACAAAGTTGAGTGCTGGATTCTGCAGCTGGGGTAGGGCAATTCTGTTTGTGTGTATAGACTGGGGAATGAGAGGCTGGAAAGCAGTGCCCCAGAGACAATGTAAGAAAGACATTAAGGTATTGGGGAGTATCCAAAGGAGGGCAACTAGGATGGTGAAGGGTCTGGAGGGAAAGCCTGATGAAGAGTGGCCAAGGTCACTTGGTTTGTTCAGCCTGAAGAGTAGAAGACTGAGAAGAGATCTCATTGCAGTCTACAACTTCCTCACAAAGGGAATTTGAGGGGAAGGAATTGACCTCTTCACTACTGATAGGTGACAGAACTCAAGGAAATAGCATGAAGCTGAGTCAAGGGAGGTTTAAGTTGAATATTAGGAAAAGGTTCTTCATCCGGAGCGGGGCTGGGCACTGGAACCAACTCTGTCAGGCTTGGTGCTGTGGCCACCCAGAGAAGTGGTCATACAACCAAGGGTGACAGAGTACAAGTGTTTGGACAATGCTCTCAGGCACATGGTGTGACTCTTGATGATGATTCTATGCAGGGCCAGGAGTTGGACTTGATGATCCTTCTGTGTCTCTTCCAACACAGCACATACTGTGATTCTGTGTCTATAAATGATACATCGTGTGTTTTTTTCTAATTTGAAATTCAACAATGTATCTAAGTTGTCATCTATTTTAAACTAAGGCAACTTGTGCTTTAATACTTTCAGAAACCTTACTAGTTGACTGTGTCAAATTATTGAAAGAATTGGCAGAGTAAGTGGAGATAATGATTTTGTAAATGACCTTGAACTGCAAAGCCATAAGTAGACCATAAATGCCATTTTCAAAATATGTCATGAAGTTTTATTCTCATTATACAGTATGCATGTAACTCCAGAACTGATTCAAGCAGAGCTGATACATTCCCAGACCATACCAGCTTTACCATGAGAGCAGAATGGGAAGTGAATTATAGTTTCTTCAATCATAATGTCTAAATAAGATACATGTGACAAACTGATTTATGTGTGGAAATTTTAAAATGCTGACGTGTTCCACTTATCACTTGAATTGCCACACTTTATGTTTATGTTTTCACATTTAATGTTTTCACATAAACTGGTAACATTTTCAGTAATCCCTGCTGAATCTCTTTAATTGCTGTATGGAAAAAAACCCCAAATGTTACTTCAGAAAGAACTGCACTACATTTCAATTCAAGTCAAATCTTTCCATTTAGGAACAATGAAATTTGTTTAATGACCATATAATGGGAATTTGTTGTGGTAACAAGGAATACCTGTTAGGAAAATACTGTCAGTATCCTAGTGATGTGTGGTACACAAGAACATCCCTTCCTGGCTGCTTTTTGAAGCCCTCAGAAGAGCCATAAGGAGTAAACATTTTCTTTCGCTTTTTCTGCCAGGTCTATGCAACCTTGGTCCAGTGAATATTTCAAGGCTCTTTTCTTGCTTGCCCTAAAAGGTAAGGAGAAATATTGGTGCTGATTTGCTTGGAACAGCTGCACAAAACATGATGGCACTGCAACAGAGGGGAACAAGGAAGGCTGCATATGAATACAACATGAGCAAGAATAGGGGAAAGGGAAATTATCTTTGTTTTCTTTCTGGACAGCAACTGTGGGAAGGCAGATAATTCAGGTGCAGTCTATAGAAGTAATTTAACAGAAATGAATATAAAAATGTGGGGTTTTGATTTCTTGGTTCCTCAAAAATTACGGAAAGCTGTGGGAAGGAATTTATTGCAATTTTATGTGCTTGATTTTTGTGCAAGAATGGCCACACATTCTTTAGCAATTTATTTCTTGTCTCTTCCCTTGAGTTCAGCACTAGTGGAATAAGTAATTTTCCTTCAAATATATTAACCCAATTAATGACTTCCTACTCTAAGTATGTACAAATAAAAACCCAGTGACACGTATAAGTATGAATTGACTCCTAATATAATTTTAATTTGAAATGTGAGTTTCAGCACCCAGTAACTTGTTTCCTTGCCAACAGAAACTATGATCTCTCGCTTACAGATTGTGTCTGTGTATAGAAATACAATATGTCTTCAGTAACAAAGTAATAAGGAAATCAAAATAGATAGACAGATCAAATTATATTCCATTCTGAACATAGCTGAAGCAATCTGCTCTTATGCAGAAGGCTTTGATTATAATTCTAATTCCTTCTTCACATAGTCTGCTTCTATATTAATGTGTCAATTCAAGTACTCTTTACTCTTGTCCTACATTTGATTAAAAAAGAAAAAAATCACATCTGGGCTATATAATTTTAGAATAGGCTCCATTAGTAATGGTGACCTTGACTGACCTTATTTTTTGTTTTAGAAATGTGCATATCGCATAGTCAAATGAGCTAAAGACCCATTTTCTAACTTAGAAATGAGAACATAATGTTAGTGAAAAGAGACTGAGCCTGATCTGAAATCAGTGTGTAACATTCAATCATACAAGAGGGTAGGGAGAACAGGAGGCATGCATAATCCAGAAGATGTGGTTAGTGGCAATATTCAAAAATGTCTCTGCAAGTAGTATGGGTACAGTATCTTCACTTACTGTACTTCCCTTTACCTCGCAATATATAGGGCAGAATGTGCAGCTCAGCGTAATGGTCAGACTGTATATAGGGGAGGATGTATATATGTAAATTGTGAGCCAAACCTGCACAACTGCGCTGCTCCAACGTGGTAGAAGCTGCACAGGGACATAGTCTGCTGTGCTTTTATAATTTGTGATCTAGACACCTGAAATCCTGAGCTCCCCATTCCAGGATGCTAATGATCATAAAAGGTTTTTTGCGTACAAATTCAAACAATTGCTTTCATGATCCTCAGAAAATAAATACTATCCACACATATGAAGTTGGGGAAGCACATCTTCAAAAGCTGTGAAGAAGATTTTGTCTGTGGATGTTTATAGGGGAATGGTTGAGGGGTTTGCTTTCGTTGCCCTCCTCTAAAGGATCTAAACAGAATTACATGGCTTACAAAGAAAAAGTGCAAACAAGTCCAAAACAAATGTCAGGTCCCAGTTTCCCCAAACATTCAACTTGTTATTCATTGCTGTAGTGTGTGGATTCCTATGGGATTTAGGCCTCCAAAACATGTTTCTTTACTGATGAGGCCTTCATGCTCTGAAAATGTTCTGCCTTTTTTTCATTTTTGAATAACTTTAACCTTAGCAGAAATTAGTTCATTAATAAATGAAAAGAAGTGAATTAATTATAAATTGAAAATGGCAAAGATTGAGATTCTCTGCAAAATTTCTTTGTCGTATGTGCACACAAACTAGAAATAAGAAAAGGTCATACAGAAATAATTTCAGGGGAGGACAAGGGAGCAAGTGAGGAAACACTCGAAGAAGCAGAGCCTGGGAGACTTGCTGCTCTGGAGAATTTATGGCATTGTGTTGTGTTCAGGGTGAACAAGCTGTCCCTTGCTTGAAAATAGGAGAAAAACAAACCTATTTGTACTGATTAGTAAACTGGAAGTAGAGAAGAAAGAGAACGAAACATCAGGATAATCATGAGCCTTCCATACATTTAGCTTCTGCTTCTAGAACCATAACAGAATTATAACAGTAACCATCTCTCTAAACACTTAAAACCATTTTGAGCAGGAAGTGTTATGATTTTTATGAAAATTGTCTTTTATTAAGCATGTTTTGAATTGTTCTTTTGAAAGTACAATAGAAAATTAGTGGCTGTACAGATTGCAGTAAATGAAATTAAATATCTTCAGGTTTAATTTCAGAGTTTTATCTCATTTTATGAAATCAGATGACAAAAATTAATTCGCATTTCCTTGAAAAGAGTAATACCACATATTCCAACAAAAAGAGCTCAAGGACTAACAGATGTATTAAAAATAACAATAACTTGAACAATATAGTTATTTAATGACCTGTTTTAGGGGCTAGCAATTTAGGAACATAAGTAACATATTAGAACATATCCATGTATTCCAAAGACTGGATATACNAAAAAAAAAAAAAAGACAGTGACAATATGAATAGATGTCTGTTAACATGGGTGAAATATTTTTGTACTTACTATAGACACAGTAAAATATAATTTATCACTCCCAAGACTGTCCTTAAAAAGGAAAAAAATTCACAGGGGAATGAAAGAAAACCTGTCCAGAAACAGCCTTCTCTATTTTGCAATTTTGGCCTTAGGGTTTGTATTATTTATTATGTTAATTCCACAGGCTTCAGAGAGCTTTTTTTCCCAGAAACGGAATGCCTGGAAAAAATATCTTTGGAGGAAACTGTGAAGTTTCCCTCCTCCGAACCATCGCAATTAAAGATTTCATCATGGAATCTGTCCTTACGTGGTTACAGATGAATCAGGCTTTGCTGGAGAGTGAATTACCAGATACATAATCAGCTTAAGGTGAAGAAGAGCAACAGAAATAGATGGAGTGACATATGGGGAAAGATAAAATGGCGTTAAAAAATGCATAGCTTGGCTTCAGAAATGACTTCATCTGTGATGGGCTTTGACGATGGTTTGCAGCTATTGGGAAAAGTGTGAAATAAAAAGAAGGGAAAAAATTGTGTGAAACTTAGAGTATTTTTGTTTACACCAAGATTGAATTCAGCCATATGTTTTCTGTAGAGGTGGCTGTACATTCCTTTTAGCCTATATCTACTAGATTTTTCAACAGTTTGTGCTCTGTCAATAAGGAGGGTATACAGACCTAATATTTCACTAGTTCTTTGCCATCTGTATCTTTGCCCAGATCACATTTCTCTAGGATGTGGAAGATTGTTATTTTCATTCAACAGATAGGAAGGCTTCCAGTGTGACCGCAGGAGGTATCCTAATGCAAGCTTGTGCATCACCTGCAGAGCCCAGTGGAAAGCCATGCCAAGACTATGAACCATGGTAGACTGGAAGGACCTGAATTGCTTTACACCAGAAAGGTGTGGCAGGGCAGGGAATTGAACCTGCTTGACTCCTGAGTTCTCATGTTGATGTTACTGTGTCATGCTTCCTCCCTCTCTTAAGTAAATGTGGTTTTATTTGGGGCTTGGCATGATGGGAAATACTGCTGTGGTATGGAAGTAATCCTATCCTGTGAATAGAAATATCACTCAATTCCGCTTTTTTTACAAAAAGGAATGGGTAAACAGTTAGTCCAAGGTGGTAAGTAATTCTGTTCCTATGATGATACCTCATTTTCTCCAGGAGGGATACAGAATTTTTTTGTACCTGTAAATCTGTTCATTTCATTGTGAATGCTGCACTTAATGACATGAAGCTGTGGTCACAACTGATTTAGTTTCAAATAATGTCTGCAATGCGGCCAAAACCTTCCTGAAGCTTTACCCTCAGGCTTCCCTTCTTCCTACTTTTTCCTCTCAATTCCTCTTATAATTTTGTTGGTATGCGAAGCTGGTTGTTGTTTTCCTCTCAGTCATGCCAGGTGGTCACCTTTCCATTGTGGTGGTTTTAGTTAAGACTTGGCTTCCTGGTAGCTGGATGTCTTTTCCCATTTGTTGGCTGTTGCTTGTTAATGATTGAGCTGCTGCTTCACGTTTACCACTTTCTTTTCACAGCTGTCATCTTGTTTCTCCAGTTGATACGTCAGTAAACTCCCTAAAAACATCAAGTATCCCCTGGTATTAACTCTCCTCCTCTTGCTGCTTCTGCTTTTTTCTGTGCCTGGCATTCTGGTTCTTGTTCATCTTATTTATTGTTTGGAACAAAAGTCTGCATATCCTTGCTGCTTAGATTTCTGAGTTTTTTTATTGAGCTGTTTATGTTCAGTTGTATTGCTGGCCTTAAGATCTAGAATTTTACTAAAGATAGGTGGGCTATTTTGAAATTCTGTTGCATATTTATTGTACATAAGGCAACAGATAATTCTGGGTGTGCCATGGTGGTAAAATTACATATGTTTAATTTGTGCAAATACTTTGGACATTTTTAGACTTTCTGTTCCTAACTACCTCTCTGTGAATTTTATTTGTTAATAGTGTTAACCAAAACTTGAGACTGGACTTTATAATCTATTTCAGAAATGCAATGTAGGTAACATAATTAGGCTTCTTGATAAGGAAGCAAGATCTGTTTTCAATTGAAATATATAGGTTAATTAGCATGGAATGTAGATCAGTGACACTGCACTGCATTTGTTTTTCAAATTCTGATCTTCAGATGTCAATATATATTTTTCTATTGACTAGTGCCAATGAACGAATGGTGTGTTTTACAAAATCAGACTTTAAAGTAGGCTGCTACTAGTGTCAAATCTTTTAGAAAAAGAATTGAAGACAGAGTATTTACCTCAGTAGAGAATACTAGTCGTGCATTAATGGGCTCTTCTAAAATTTTGTATCCGTGTCACACAGTTCCATTTTTGTCAAAAAGGGCTCTCTATCTGCCCTCTGTTTGCAAGGAAGGTGTCCTAAAACTATGACAGCTTCATGTATGCTTATAATTATTTCTTTTCTGAGGAACAGAATAACTCATAGGTGACTAATTAGCTTTTGTCTTTACATGCATTGACCATGTTCATGAGATGAAATGGTAGCAGCATGAGAGAAAATATCCTGAGATACAGTGATTTTTTTTTTATTTATTTGAATTTCATTAATATTGTATGTGTACTTTATTGTATTGCCACTATGTATAGTATTAATATGACAGGAATATCTTATACTAAATTATTACAAAACCCTGGGTTACGAGGGCTCTGCAGTAGCACTGTCTCCATGATTTTCCTAATCAGCAGCACATGAATAAAAGGTTAAAATCCTGTAACATGTGACATCCAAAAATAGTGCAGCTGGTGGGACAAGGATGATAGGGCCATCTTTGATAGTCTGAGCCTCAGTTTTGAATTAGGCAGTAAGCCAGAAGGAATCTTCTGACTTATGCTAAGAGCCAGGGTGTTTTTTATCTTGAGTCAGTGGGTACCGGCCCATAACTTGGACATTCCATAGCTGTGTCCCCCTTACTTTTTGTGTGCCTTTTCATGATTCAGACTGCTTGGCTTTTCTCATCCTATGCAGATAAAATGTCATCTATTCTTTTGTGCTGTTCCACAGCTTTACCAAGACTCAGGCGCTGTCAGAGCTGTCTGCAGTCATTTGTGTGGGAGGTGTGTGAGAGGACTTACGCATTAACTGTGCTGAAATAATTACTGTATTTGACTTGACTAATAAGTGGTATTTTTTGCCAAAAAATATTCTGGACAGGGGATAGAGGAGTATTTTACTCATTATACTCTGTACTCAGCAATTCCATGAAGATGAGAATATAAAATTCTTTGATGTAAAGAAGCAATTACTTCTAAAATATGTAGGAAGCACTATTTATGAAATAGGCACCATTTGTTATGATTTTTTTGTGCAAAGTTTAAACTCAGAATACTGAAGTCTTTGGAGAATAAAATGTTAAGTAATTCTGCAGTCTTATTTTTTTTTTAGATGCTGCAGTTTCTCTGTGTTGCCATGGTAACGTACTTTCTGTATAATTGCCAGGCCGCCTTACAGTGATGCAAATAAGTAAAGAAGTTGTCACATGGCATGACCTAGGCTTATATTTGAGTGGAGATTTACTGCCCACAGAACAGCAATAACACCAAAGATATGTCACCTGCAGGATAAGGAATTACATGTTGCTGAAGTGCTGCAGAGACAAGTGGCAGTGAACGTGAAGTGCTGGGACTTGCTGTCATGCAGAAGCCTGCTCCTGCTGAGTTTATTTTTTCTTACGTTTTACAAGAGTGGATGATCAGAACCTTTGCGGCTAACACCAGCCCCAAGCATGTTATTTCAGAATTTAATTTGTCTTGGAGATAATGGAAGTCTGGAGCAAAGAGATTTGCCAAGAAATAGTTATAACTCTTCACAGCCAAGTCTAGCCTCTTCTCTGAGATGAATTAGTCCTGGGATCCAAAGAACTCCTCTCAAAAAGGGATGAAAAAAGGGGAGAATTGTGGAAGGGGGAGGAGAAAGAGGAAACCAAAAGGGAACAAAGGCATTAACAATTTCTCCTTAGTTTCTGTTCGGTGAAGGTAGCGCTTACATCTTGAATACTTCTTCAGGATATTTTTGATGTGAACCACAAATCCCAGGGTTCCTGGGAATACCCCCTTACAGGAACCCATCTCTTGGCCAAGCTTTCTGCCCTCAGTGCTCTCTGTGTTGTGATGTGTTGCTCCATAAGGAAGAAGGAACTGGGGTAATATCTTAGTGATTAGTTCTGGGCATTTCTGACAAGCAGTCTTAGAGTGCTCGTCAGCACATTCAGCTCAGGCTAAAAATATGTTTCTTAAAATAAAAATTTTGAAACATAAAATTCCAAAAAGAAATACAAATCCCCGAGCCAATAAGCCACCACAAAGTGCAGTTCTGCCCCAGTCCTGGCACTGCAAGAATTCCCCAGTTGCTCCAGATAACCCATTGTTAGGACACAGTAACTAGCTCAGTTATTCTGTATATCATTTGCTCAGAGGTTTTCTTCTCTTATTGGACCTCTTTGTTCTTTGTTCAAGATGGATTCTGCTAAAGCTCCTCTTTCACTGCTTCAGCATTTCTGCTAGGATAGGGGCTGGGGGATTACTCAATTTTGTTGGGGATTTTAGCAGTTCTTTCTGTAAGACATTCTTTTGGTCTTTGTTAAAACTATATTGTCCCTAGGGTGAGTTTCTCTCATTCTGCTCAGTAGACTTTCTTCTTGGTTTTCTTATGCATGGCTGTGAACTTCCTCTCTCATGAGGCTGCTTGAACACTAGTAGTAAGAATGATGATTTCTTATCCCTTGCTACCAGGGGTCAGGTTTATTTTCTCTTTCCCTCCAAATTTGCCTCTAATTAATTAGAATTGTAGCAAACTCAATATTTCCATCATGTTCCTTAATTAGGCTTCCTGGCTCTTTCTTCAAATTATGTTAAGGCTGTAAGAGAACTTCATCTTCCTAGATGAGGAGGACAATTCATTGCTTGTGCACAACAGAGAGTTTGTGACTTCTAACTTTAGCTTCTTTCTGGGAGACCATATGTGGGAAAATAGTAAAAATAAAAATTCTGACATCTCCTGCTTTCTGGGAAAAGGTCAAGTCATTGCAATATGTATCATTGTAATTGTGAGTTATTATGGATACATCATGACTATCTTCTCCCTATGAGAGCAGATGTAGAATAAAAAATAGAAGTGCTAACTAAGGTGGCTACTATACATAAAATGACAGGATAGGTTATAATATTTTTTTCTCCTCTCCTCTCCCCCTCCCCATCCCCCTCCCCCCTTCTTTTTCTTTTTTTTTTTTTTTTTTTTTCCCTTTGAGGAGAAGAGTATGGTAATTGAATAGCTGTATTTCAAATCATGATTGGATTTCAAGAGTCTTTTTTTGCTTTCACAGTATGGTTGGTCTTTGTACTGTCCTTTTGCAGGAATGGGTTATGGATCCAGCTGGAATGGCAGAATGCAAAAAACAGAATCTGAACATATCTGACAGGGAATATTACCAAGGAAAAACTGTTATACATCCCTCCTATGCAGGAACTGTGAAAACATCACAATAAACATTCTGGGCATGCAAACTGAATTCCATTGACTTATCACTGACACTCGTGACAGGATAATTCAATTTTTATTATTCACAACACACAGCTGTGGCAATATCAGATTCTTTTTACTCATTTTAGAACATGTAAACATCAGAGTTTTAGAACTGTGATATTTAAAAAAAGTATTAATTGTCTGAATAAAAATGACCATGCCCACATTAATTCTCTATTAAACTTTCTTTAAAACAGTGGTTATTTTAAATGTAAGAGTTACAAGAAAAAAAATAGTCTTTGAAGTTTCTGTACATGCAACCATTTAACCAGGAAAATCACTGCATTTAGAATTGTTCTCATTATAATATTTTACACATCCCATTAAAAAAATGTGTAAGTTGTTTGAAGGAGGAATGATTTTATTGCTGTATCTATAATGGCAGGTTGGTCTACTACTTGTACCCAATACGAATAAAGATAATAGTCTATAATTGCTATGTTCAATAAAATTCTTGTAAATGGGAACACATAAAATTATTGTGTGAACCTCAGTAAGGTAGATGAAAACTTGCTTATATGAGTCTGTTGGGGAGAAAAGCGAGTATTTCAAATATAACTCAGGAATTTTAAATTGCAATCTAAGATTTTTTCCTTCCTTTTTTGATTATATTCTTTTTTTTTTTTTTTTCTCACAGTCTCTCTTTTTTGTTGTCCATCCTCTGTTGTTCAAATGAGCTACTGATACTTCAAACCCCAAGGGAAAATATGAGACATTTTTAACTTGAGCCACCTCCCGTGTCATCCTCAAAACACCAGCAAAGAAATACTCTTTTCTCCCTACTATTTCTGAAATAAAAAAACAAAACAACACAACTGTTATTTATTTTTTTTACTTTGTTAAATCAGCTTAAATTTCTATTAGTCGTTGCACGCAAAATAATGAAGGAAAGCTATGGATTTCCATCCTGAAAATTACATCAGTACTTTTTTAGATATCTTTCTATGGGACTTCAGTGTATGAGTTCCACTCTCAGGAACAGTGTGCTGACACACACGCATAAAATAATTGCATGTGTTTATCTCCCACATCACTCTGGTTCTGCCACTTTTATGACATGAATGCAGAACAGAAACCCAAAACCTCAGGAGTTCTTGCCCTGCTGTTCCTATAAAAGTGCTATTTAGCCTTGGGCATATTACAATGACAGCTTGTTTCCATGCTTGGAACCCCTTCTGCAAACTGAACAGGAAACTATTTCTTACAAAGTCATCTCCCTGGGGTGTCCTAAGGATTAATTGCTCTAAGTGCAGTTCCTGGAACATATAAAGTTCCCTATAAGTATCCATCATTAAGTGTTACATCGTTTCAAGTGCTTAACCATATTAGCTTTTCTTACTTAAGCAGCTCCAGTGTTATCTGTTTCTATTAATTATTTTTACTATTTTCCATTATTCTTAAACACAAGCTAAATGGCTTTTCCTGTGGGAAAGCAAATTCACCAGACAACTGCTTTCTTCTGTATTTAAAGTATACATACCTCTGTCTTTTTTGTTACTTTATTCACTTACATTTATCTTTGTCAATAAAAATTTTATTCCAGTGATTTTATGACTCCTATTTGTATTAGGGGAAGTAGCTTAAAATATTGGAAGTAGAAGATTTGCACAACCCAGTAGCAGAGAAATTAGGAAGAGAATCAAAAAACATCACACATCCTTGCAACTTTCAGAGGTTTATGTACCAGTTTGAAGAATGAGAAAGGAAGATGTGACACTTAAGATTTCAGGAAGCTATAAGTTGAGCTGGCATGCAAAAATAGGTATATTTTAAAAATCAATTTCATTAACTTCTAATTAATTTAGCATCCAGTTAAAATTTGGCTTAGAAGGCTGTTCTTAAAACTCATTCTTTATCCATCATTTTTCTATTCCTTTTATTCACTAGAGTTGCCTCCTCTCTTCATGTGTACTCTTACATATGCAGACATAGATTTTCTGTCTTGTAGTCCCAAGGCAAAGGTTCCATTTCCTATTAGCATTTCTAGTGTAGGTACAAAGCTGCCTAAACATAATACATTTTTCAAAACCAAGTCAACCCATCCTCTTGTCTCCACTGTTTCCATTAAAAAAGTGCAGTGACTTCCTCCATTAAGTAAACAGAGTTTAAAGAACTTGGTTTAATCTGCAAGAACAAACAGGTAGAGAGACCTTATGTGATGATCTAAATTAATACCTCACCAGCAACAAAGATACCTCATTTTTTTCTGCTTATGTGGTTGCATTCCTATCTTCAGGATTTTCTTAGTTTCATTCTCATTAGTCATTTATTTTGTAGTATTAGCAGTGTCAGAATAACTCTGAATTTAAGAGTCCTCTCTCTCTCCTTATTTGAAATAAATGTATGTGCTGGTAAGTGTCATCATGAAGTTGGTTAATTACTTAGGATATTCATGGCTAGATCAAGATAACCCTGGTTCCATATGAAATGTTCCAACCAAGATGTACTACATTATCTTCCTTGTCTTAAGAAGCATTTACTAGGGCTAGAAACTAATTAGGGCTGAATTCCACATATGTCTAAGGGTGCTCCTTAGTGAGGGGACACATGCAGTTCTATTGACTCCACATTCTTATCTGTAGCCTTAAATTTGAGTATCTTGCTGAATCAGGACAAATTATGAAGATGCTAAGAGGGGAAAAAAAGGTCATTTGTCTAAATGAAAGAATATACAAGATACATTTTAATTTTGGGAAATATATGTAGTCCTTTCCCACTCATCAGAAGAAAAACATCAACATATTGCACTTGCCAAGTTCCAAAGGGATATTAAGGACTTATCTGCCTTTGATTTGTCTTAGTCCAAAGCCTTGGAGCTGTAATAAATTTCTGAATGACCTTATCTGGCTTCTGATATGTCCCTGGCAAGGACACACATTGAGGCAAATTAAAATCTGGGACATTCTATAGGAGAACTCTTATCCTGGGATTCTGTAAATAAATATCTTGCTTATTAATTTAAACTAGCCTATACTCGTGTGTCAACCTATTTGTGTCTCAGAATATAACAAAATATTGAGCACATGAAGCTGCCCAGAAACTGAAATCAGAGATGTTTGGTACACCAAAGATCACAACCCACATTTTTCTGTACAAGGAGTGATACATTACGATGCAGCCAATGTCAAGATTCAACAGGAGAACTTCCACACTCCCAAAAAACTGATTTCAGCAGTTTTCCTGACCCTCTGGAGGGAAAACATAACACTGCGGGGTTTTGTGCATTCTCTCTTTTTTTTCCATTCCAGAGCATCCTCTATTGTAGCAAGGCCAGTTATCATCTGGCTCCCAGCAGTAAAAAATGCAAAGTCTGGGAAGAATTGACCTGGGTGAAAATAGCCAGAGTCTCATTTACCATATGCTAAGATGGTTGCAACAGAAAAGCATTAATTACAGATGTGCAAGATGGAAACATCTATGTCCTTCATGCTTCTTGGAAATCTCATGCTTTGCCTGGATCTGACCATTCTCCTCCCACACCAAGAGTCTTAAGTGCTCAGAAAAGAGCCTGAAATTAATCTTTCAAATTCATCTGTAATTATTCCATGGCACCCTAAAAGCTGCACCATATGTATAATTTTACTGCTCTCAGATCACCTTCTAAGATGTGGATATGGTTTTCTTGTGGCAAGCTAGTGGTTGATTAAAAGTGCATGCAATTCACTGCTCTTTGACAAAATGTTAAGGTACAGTTTTAATAGCAACTCTCCGATCTCTGGCTAGTTCAGGTTTTCCAGTAGGAATCTCTATGGATTCCAAACATGTTCATATATATAAGAAGAAGTTAAATATGTGAGATAAAGATTTTGGTATCATGAATTAGAATTGATACATTAGTTTTGACTTTAGAGTTTGAGCTTGTGCCCTTATGCAAATTTATTAAAGAACATTCCACTGATTTTGAATGGCACTCTAATAAGGGTAATCTGTTCTCTGCATACATAATGACATCTAGGACCAGCCAAATCTGTTAAAGACTCGCTATTTCTAAGAATTCAAATTCTGTGAAGCATCGCCAGCCTTTGGCTGGGATGGTGGAAGAAAGAGAAAACAGGTTTCCTAATGTTGTGATTATCTGCCCATTGAAAAGTATGTTTTTATAACAGAACAAAGTTTGAGATGAGTATGAAACTTGTGATGACTTAAAGACACAGAACTCAATATACAGCACAGACTGAACAGTTGACTGAGGATATAAGAATCATAAAGTCACCCTAGACACTTATGAAGTACTTTATACATAAGTCAGGGTCAAAGATTATGAATTATTTGTATTCTATCTCATGTAGCTCTTTTGTTTTTTGAGATTATAAGTTTTCATGTTAGAAACTTTGCCTTTTGAAAGGGATTTGGTGATGAGGCATTGTTTTAACTGCAAAAACTTTCTTCTTAGAACTAATTTCATTGTTAAAAGCCATGTTAGTAGAGCATAGCCCTTGTGCTGGCTGCTTTCCTAAATCAGAATGGCTGAGTGTACCCCATATGTCTCGACAGTGAGGACACCTTGCACTACTCCCAGAGAAGTTGTGGATGCCCCATCCCTGCAGGTGTTCAAGGCCAGGCTGGATGGAGCTGTGAGCAACCTGGTCTGGAGGAAGGTGTTTCTCCCCATGGTGAAGAGGTTGGAACTAGATGATCTTTAAGGTCCCTTCCAACCCAAGACATTTTTGGGTTCTATTATATGCTAGAGCTCAATGGAAAACTGGCAGCAGAAAGATCTCTGATGGGAGGTGGGAGAAGTGGGAAGGCATGACCAGGAAAATGCAACAATGCAATTCCAAGATGAAGTTAAAAAGCATTTTTAGGGAAAGATCCAAACAGGGGGGCAATAAAACTTCCAGCATGATGGTAGAAGGAATTAGCATTGCATAGCAGCTATTCATTTTAGTATTATATAGGAATTATACCTGTGTTGCAATTGATGCACAGGAAGCAATTAATGGATAAAAATAACTAAATCCAAAAAAGGTGGTTGAAATCCAACCTAACTTCAAAAACCATTCTTTGTTTAACTAGCTAAATTGAATCAGCTATTAATAATACAATGATCTTCTGAGAGATTTAGCCCATGGAACTGTTTTACTCTTGATGTGCCCAGAAATCAGTGATCTGAAAGGATAAGCAAAAGTTTCAGACTACAGAGGTTTCTTGCTACTTATGTACTTATGGCTCCTTCACTGAAAATGAAGCAGGAGGTGTATGCTGGGATCTTACTTTCGACATGAGATTCAAGGTAAGACTGGATAGACATCACATCCTAAGAAGTAGAAAGTTCCAGTTTCAAATTGACCCATGTATCTAAATCTATCTATTAATTGTATTTTCAGGTGTTAAGGAATAAATCTTTCTTGTGTCAAAATGCATGTATGCAATAGTAGATACTGTTAGGTCCAAAAAAATCTCTGCTAAATAAAAATCTGCAGTATGACAATATGTTTGCAAGTACACCTGAGTCTGTCAAATGGCTGACACAGAGGCCAGTTCTGCTCCTCCTTCTGCCCCCCAGTTATGCACCTTCCTTTCTGGTTCCAGCACAGCCTCACTATGATGGGGTCCTGTTCAATGGTTAATTTACTTAGGGACCTGAGCTGATAGAAATTAGAGCACAGTTGAGTTGTGTAGTTTGTGATTTGAAACTGGTTCATTGCAAGTGAGACAAATGCTAAGGAAATAGCATAAGGAAAATGTTGGGACCACCCAGTTGCAGCTGGGGGTTTGTTTCCTATAACTATAATATGAAACTGCCTCTTACTTGCACATAAAAACATATGCTCATAGGTACATAGATACAAATTACCAGATTATAAAGAAACAGCTGTATCAGTAGAACTGCTCATGAGATGGACAGAGCTTCTCTGCCTTTATATTTACTGACATCTGTTGTCACCTCCCTTCTGCTATTTTCTTCCTCTTGTCCCCTAGGACTGGCACATTTCCAAGTGGTAAGGACCAAACATTAGATCCATATCCTAAGTCAATCCGTCTCTGGACAGTTTGGGGAAAGAGGGAGCCCTGTGCCATTGACAGAATGCAGAAAGGCAGATGCTTGCAGACTGTGACTGTAGCCATGGCTCTGTGCAGTGGGTTATTGAGCATTCTTATCAAGCTTCTATTTTGTTAGCAAGAGGCTTTGAAACTGAGATCAAATACTGGTCTCTAGACTGTCTGAGTACTGAATTGATAGCTTGGTACCTGTTTTGGACCATACCATCTCACTTGCTATGTGTGGGCACTTGTCTGCCTGGTTTTATTTAACAATAGAGAGGTAGCTTGTGTGATTAAGATAAAAGTCTCCAGGGGAAAATGCTCTACATATCCCACAGCAGTAATTGGATGGAGGAGGTACAACTTCCACCAAGGAAGGCTCCAAGCATCAGCACCCTGTTATCTAAAAGTCTCTCATACCTTTTCTACATAGCCTCCCAAGGGCAGCTCCATGCATCTCTGGCTCTTTCTCTCCTCTCTTCTTTCTGCAGTTCTGGCTCACTCCTTCCTGTCCCTAGCGTGGCCATCTAAGCCTGTTTGTCCCACATACAGCATCTTAACCTTTCTGTCCCTACCATGACCTTCTGTCCCTTCCTTCTCACAGCACGGCCAGCAGACTCCAAATTACTCCTTTCCACCTAACTCACTCTTTTATCACACCCATAGCTGTGAGGACAAGGCTGTTCCCACTCTTGGATAATTAACACAATTATATACTAGCTGCAATATATCAGGGACAGGATTGCCTTCAGTACTATCTCTGTCTCTCTTCCCACAGTAATTTAATCTCAGTCGTTTTAAGCAATAAACATCTTTCATACTCCCTCTAATGAGTCAAGTACTGCAGTGTGCAGGACTAGGGTGAAGGCTCCATTCCCCATGACTTGTGATTGATATGAGTAGGTCTTGGCTCTGCAGGTATGAGGTCTCAGTTGTTGATCCATGAAGGGCTGGGCTCTTGGCTGAGGACTTAAATAATAGCCAAACCAAATTTGTATATGCAGAGAAAGAAAATGTTGCTCAGCTACTAGTTAATAAAACTGGTACTGGTTTTGCATTTACTATCACATCTACGAATCCAGCTGAAGTTTTGGATCAGATCATGGAGCGTGTTTCCACACTTATTTTCCTTCCATCAAATCAGCTATTGAAAGAGTATGGAATTTTATTTGAGTTGTTGCACAATAAACACTCAGGTCACATGCTGGCATTCGCATTCCAGGTACCTCTAGTATCTAGGACCAACCAGGAATTCTACTGCAGTTAAATTAATCCTGAGTATGTGACTTCAGAAAAAACAAAATCATCTGGAGTCTCATGAGTATTTGGAAATATAATTCTGAGAGAAAGGCCCCACTAAATACTGAAAGTGCTAAAAACTTTGAAAGAGTGTTGAAGTTAGTATATTGTCTCTTGTTCCCTTTGTAAACCTCTTGGATAGGGTTTTATGGAAAAGCTGACTTTGGTTTAATTGAAACACATCAGAAGGCAGTGTTCTGGTGTTGTTTTAATTACAACAGAAGGAAAACCAGCAGCAACAGAAAGTACTTGAGTAGTAATTTCAGCAGGTACATGGGCAGTAATAAGAAATCTCATTCTTGCTTATCATTGCCAACAGGGGGGACATTGTTCCTTCAGCTCTTTCCAGTGAATCACCAGATTATCACAAATCAGTCCCCAAGTGCTATTTCAATAGCACAAATTGGAGAGATAAGCATTTTTCTGATGTACTCTCTATCTGTTCATTTTAAATTCTGTTCATTTAAAATAGCTTTTTCCAATGGATAATATGGGGAATTAACTTTCTGTGTCCTCCTGTTGCCACCATAGACACATTATTTCTGCAGAGCAATATCTTCCAGACATACACACTGCAGAGATTTTCACCACTGCATGTCAGCACAAAGGCTACAATGCCGGTTGTACTGATTCCTGTGTAATAGTGAATGGGAAGCAAGAAACTTGAGATAACTCTAGAAGCTTGAAATGCTTATTAAGTGTCCATGTAAAAATGATGTTCATCAGGAACAAAATGTAAATTGGGCTGAGACATATGATAGGATAGGAGTTCTATTAATTTTCTTTAAAATGCCCAAGCACTTATCCCTGATGAGAGTGAGCTCAGACTGGTCACCATGGTTGAACATTAAGCAATGAGGGCATGTTCCAGTTTGGTGAAGGTTTTAATTGCAACTAAGCACAAAGACTTAAAATATTCTGTGTATCCTCAGGTTCTTTTAAGAGCTGAAATTAAAATTTCAAAGGGAAGAGGCGATCATCTTCTCCAGGCTCTTAAAGATTTTTTTTTTAAAGGAAGTAAAAGTTTTCCTTGTAAAACTTACTGGTTGTACTTAACCCATACACTTCTGCACAGCAATCCTTATGTCCGAGCTGTCTCAAATATATTTGAAAAAACAGTGTGATCAGTTAGAAAACCAGTCCATAGGCTGTCAAAGTGCTGGATTCCACTGAATTTGATTAGAAGTTCCTTTCTTCATTTTTGAGATAAATCATTTTCATGAAAAAAAAGAAGATAGCTAATGCCAATAACTCAACATTCCTATGTTCCCATCTCTTTTCTGATGTTGAAGCTGAAACCACATTTTACAGTCAAAGTAGTGTCTTTTGAGTAGGACAAGGACAGTGAGCATGCTATGGTTGTATTTCAGAAAGCAGCTGAAAAAGTCAAACAATTCAAATAAAGTTCCCTTCCTTTCTCATTCTGGTAGCTAAACATTTAATTGACTTATCTATAGCTATTGTGAAGTGTCAATCTAAAATGTTGAAATGAGATTATTGGAAATGCTTGTTTAAATCCCTTGACTACAAGCAGGCAAAAATAATCCAGGCTGAAATTTTATAGCACAGTGTTAAAATTTGATTATATTTAACTCAGATTCTTCACCCTGTGTAACTCATGTGATCTTTGCACAAAAGGCAGTCATTTATTTGTTCAGTAGTGCCTCTGGGATGGAAGCAAATATTGCCTATCAGGGCTGAAATGTGCAGTCCATATCACAAGAGTTCACTGGCAAAAAAACTTATGATATGGAATAGTAGTCATGTCTCTTGAAGCCAGAAGGAAGAGATTTCTGTTGACGATGATGACTGAATTTATTAAATGTCTTTTCAGTCTACTTAAATAAATTAATAATAAAGGGAAAATTATTGTGAAAGGTCCTAAATGAACACAATTTACTATTGTAGTTGGTTTCAAATATATCTGACATATTTGTTTCCTTGGCTTGGTAAAATTTAAGAATTTTTTTTCTCTTGTTGTCTGTTTAAACCTTTATTTGGATAGAAATACTTATTAAATATGTGAATGCACCATCAAAAAAACTTAGAAAGTAATAGGAGAGCTATACCTATTAATTCAGAGAAAGAAAAACATAGCAATGCCTTCGTTTGTTTCTTCCCACACTTATTTTAAAGACTAATTATTTAACACTAATTCAACCTTATTAGTCATATTGAAACTTCACATGAAATTGTATGCTCACTCTCTTAATATATCGAAACTACAAGGGATACAATCTCTTTCAAATAGCTGGGGAGACATTTGCTTTATATTCTGAAATGAATTTTTATGAAACTCCTACATGTGAATGAGAAGTTGGGTTAACAGCTCTTTTAAATACTCTTGTGAAATAGCTTTAAAAACCAGGGATTGCTTTGCAAAAACCTCTACACAGCACAGTTTGCATTTTCACGCAACACTTTCCTTCATGTTGCATGCACTGGATTTTAAACTTTTTCTCAAAAAAATGCTTTGTGTGACTCGTGTATCAGACACCTTTGATAATAGGAAGTATATTTCTTTGCAGCACAGGAAATTCAAACACAAATGACTTTATTTTACAGTGTATATGATTTGAAGTAATACATTGATTAAAAGGATTTGTATCAATAGGGAATGGAGTCTGTCACCTATAGGCAGAAACTTGGGCATTAAGTTCAAGTAAGGATTCACAGATTTTGGTGTTTCTACTTTGCTATCTACTTATATACTTTCTGCTCTTCCAAAAGTAAAATGGATGCTGAGCTTTTCTGTACAACTGTAGCATGTGTCCTTGAAAATCCAAAATACCCACCAACCACTCTTCATCCAAAATAGACAAATCTGAAGCATATGGGGAAAAGGAAGAGTAACTTTTCTCTGTTTTATCTTTTCAGGCAAATTCTTCAGAAATCTCAGTGAGAAATGCAGAGTTATAAAAAACCTGTGTGAATGTGTCTGTGTGGTGGGGGGTTATCTGCTTATTTATTCTTGTTGTGTGTTTTGTTTTTTGTTGTTGTTGTTTTGTGGGTGTATTTGTTCGTTTGTTTTTTTTCCCCTCCAGAACATATCCCTTCTAGAAATAGCTTTGAAGGAACATGCCTTGATAGCAATATCCCTGAATCTTCTCATAATCTCCATCCTGTTTGGTCATGCCTTGTGTTTCTACATAGCAGCCTATGGTCCCATACCTGATATGGAGTTTGTTCTGTTGTATGTTGATAGACAAGTTTCCATAGAGTCACACAGAAGTAGGAGAGTGAATGGGTTGCCATTATGGGAGAGGTGGGTCAGAATGTATCTGGCAGATAAATATCTGCCTAGAATGTAAGAAACAAGTGCCTCAGTATTTTCGAGAAACAGAAAACAGCTTGATTTTTATAGTTGTAAACTCAGGAGAAGATGTGTGTAAGTGACAGGCAGCTGTTCTGGACATGGTTGGAGCTCTCCCTCTTTTGCACGCCCTATGTGTTGAGGTATCTAACATGAGGTCTGGATTCTCCTTAAGTCCTAGTTTGGATACAGCCTCTACTGTCATCACTACATAGCACAGGGTGCCTAGGCCAAGGACTGTGCACACACCAATGCCTGGAAAAAGGAGGGACAGGCCAGACTATGACAGGTCCATTTTCCTCCTGAGTGCCCTATCTGAGGTGACAACTGCACATGCAGAAAGGAAATTTGCTCTCCAGAATACTATTCCTCTGGTTGCAAACTACATGCATAGAGTTAAAGTGATTTCTTGAGTTTGTTGATATGTTTGCACTTGACTGATAGAAATAAAGATATTCTAGCTGAATAAAGGAAGAATTTCTCATAGTTATAGCCCTTTAAAGTGTACTACCATTGGCAAAGCTCTGATGGGGAAATACAAAATTGTTTTCAAAATATGTATGTAAGTCAATTCTCACCAATTTAACACTGTTTAATTGGGAATTATATCCTTCTGTCTTTAGGAAGGCCTGCAAAATCAAATGGTACTAGAGTCACAGGACATGTTCACTGGCCGGCTGCAATCACAATAAGGCTTGGACACTACGGTGGGTTTTAATTTGTAAAGTTACAAACGGGTCCCTTCTCTAAGGGTCTGAGAAATGAAATACTAGCAGGCTTAAATTCACCACATATTTCCACGGGGAGGAAATAGAGGTCTACAAATTGAAAATGTTTGAAACCAAAGTGCATTAGGTCATTATATAAAATGAGGGAGAGAAGATGATAAGAATATGTATTTCAAAACTTTTAACTCTGGGCCCTTTATTGGAAACATAAATGTATACAAGTTAAAACTGAGATCACAGTGTCTTCATGGTATTGGGACAACTAGTGATCCAGCCTGCTTTTGTAAAATGAAACAGAGAATGTGCAGAGAGGGCCGAAGGCTTGCCTGGCAGATAAAGGAGGAAGAGGAAGGGAAAGGAATGCTAGACACTTGCTGACTAGTACTTTCAGCCTACAAACAAACAGCCTGGATATTGCTGAGATTTAGTTGTATTGTAGTTGCTGTAAAATTAATTAATTTAAGCCTGGATAAATGTCTTTGTAATTTTAAATCTAAATAAACCCCTTTGTCCATCATGGCACGATGCACCACTTTGAGGTGTTTGTGCATTTTTTGAAAGCTTGGGCAGTTAACTGAATCTCCAGTTCTTCCTTTGAGGAAAGGGATTGAAATTTGGAAATCAGAGAACAAAGTCTAACAAGCGCTCTGGAAAGGAAATACGATCAAATAAAATGCAATTGAAAAAACACAGAAAGTTTGGAAATGGAGTGATTGCAACCGAATGGACTGAGATGAAATGAGGGGCAGTGAAAAGGACCAAAACTTGCCAAAATGACTCCAATTCAAATCCTGAAATCAGGGAAGAAATGGAAGAGACAGAAGAAGAATCTGAAGAAATAAAATGTAAAAAAAAAAAAAAAGAAAGAAAAAGTCAGAAACCAAGTGAAAACAATAAAAGTGAATGGGATGATGAGAAGTGCAGGGAAAGGGACTAAAGGGACTGACACTTGCCCAGTGAATCTTCACTGAAATCGCAAGATTTAGTTGCCTTTCCTGAAAGAAAAAGCTTTCATGCTGCAGTTTAGTATCAAAACGAAACCCCCTTACCTGGCAGCAGCGCTGTCCTGGAAATGCCTTTCTGGCATACCTAAAGCAGCTTCTGCTGGGCAGAGCATGACTCAGACATAAGCAGTCCCTCTCCTGGCCAAGTGTGTGAACAACTATTCCTTGAGCTCCAGGAGACATTAATTTTTTTTTTAAATTTTTTTCCTTTTTTTCTTTTTTTTTTCCCCCGGTACTTAATTGCAGTTTTATGAACATCCTACTACATTTATTGCTGTATTTTCTTCTTTAAAATAGGAGAATTTGCTTTTATGATTTTTGCAAAAAAAGCTTTTCTGTCTTTCTGGTTTGTAATTCTGGATAAAGACCTGGAAGTGAGTTGATAGAAGTTGTAAGCTACTGTGTTAACTGTATCCCATAGTACCCATAGTAATGGTAGTACAGATAACAGTCCAGAGTAAGAGAATACTATTTTTTTTGTATTTATACTTACCTATTTATCTTCTTTAACTAATCAAGGTTAAAAACAAGGCTGTAGAATTCACTGGGGAATACACACCCTTGTGAAACAAGGAAGAGAGCAGGGATTCCTTACCATTGAGACTGCCTTTGACAGATGATCACACTGTAGGAAATACACAAATATTCAGTCCAGCTTTAATACAGCAAAACAAGAGTATCCAATCTAACTAGTAAAGAAACTTTTTCAGTTGATTAAATACTTCGGTCCCCTCTTCCACTTGTGTAAAACTGACTTCACTCTACCAAAAAGCATTTTTGTTCTATATTTTCTTTTTTCAGTGACATACACTTGCATGCCCAGCTATCTCCAAATCTCCAGTTTCTACTTTTAGCCTTAGATATCAACATTCCTAACTGAATTCATGAGACAATTTTCTTTCCTTATTATGGTTTTCTATTAACCTTTCTCATTTCTCTGAGATTTATTATCTAATCTTTGCTTGCCAGTGGCTGGAATACATTTGCCATTTGCTCTTGAGAGTTCTGGGTACAGTAAGAAGGATATGGATTCTAATCACACTCATTCTTAAATAATTTTTCATTAATTTTTTACCTTGCATCCCTTTTGGGATGAAAATGAACAGTGCATATCTGCTTAATCAAAATCAGGCCTAATCAATCACAGTTTTCAGTGTAGATATATATACACATAGATATGTCATGGCTCATTCTCTCTAATGAATAAAGAATAAATTTGAGGTAGTCGCATATCAAATAAATTATGGTGATGCTGTAGGGCCAGTAATTTTTACTATACAATAAAATTATATTGAGATGCTATATTATTAAAATATTTTTAATACATACTTTGACAGTCTTGTAAAAATACTTTCCTGTTCAGCAGAAAATCTCAAAACTTGATTTTCATCCACACATACATTTTCATGAACCTTGAGACATCTCACTAATTTCTGACTTCTGTCAGCATGTATTGTTCTCTCCTGAAGTATTCAGAATATATGTTGTTATAAAATATACATCTGTGATGTCACTGAATCCATATTGAGCCATAAGGGGAAAATCCTAATCTTATGAAACAAGGAAAAGAACTGTAGCTTGTTCTCAATGTCTTTTGGAAGAAGGTAGAGTTTATCTCAACCAGCTAAGAAATCTCAGGGAAAAAAAAAAAAAAAGAAAAAAGAAAAAAAACCACGTAATTTTGTGTTTAAAAGTTCCAAAGCAAGCATGGTAACATATTTTAATACTATTTTTTTTCATAATCATAATGAGCTGACAAGCTCATTTTCCAAGCTCAGGTTGCTTGGAAAAGGGCAGGTTTCATGTATAAAGAATCAGTATACAGATTATTTGTTCCAAAATACAATTTTCTGCAAGACAGCTCCATCCAAAAACTGGACAGTGGTGGTATTTAAAGGTCTGTGCAATAGATGCTACCAGTGTTTCCAAACTAACACTCATCAGCAGTGTCTGTAGGCGCTTACGATAAAGTGTGCTCCTCAGTTTTCTACCATATTTGTTATAAAATTATTTCTATCATTAATTTGATGGGTTTTTTTCCATCTAGCAAAGCTGCTGAAATATTCAAGATGTATAAAAGTGAAATAACTAACTCTGTCCTGCCTATAGTTTTCCCAGTCAACACTGTCTTTCAGTATAAAATATAGTTGAAGATGATAAAAGAGGGCTTTCCAGTATTTTTAAGGTTTAATCAAAGAATGAGAAATATATCCCCAAACCACAAGCATCCAGAAAAGTGATGCTTAATCAGGTGGGTTGCTCCCTTTTTCTTACCAACACTTGTTGGTGTTGGTTGTTTTTCTCTTTCACAGTCTCCTGTGAAGCTGTTCCACTTTGCTAGAAGCCTTCTATTTTCATGGGTACATCTATTCAAGACTTGTGGTCACCTACCTCTTTTGTCTTTCAGCAACAACCTCTACTTTTTGCTTTGATGTTTCCTAAAGACACCTTGTCAGAGCTTCCTACCTCTTTTTGCCCCTCTTTCTTCTGCCTTCACTGTAGTACGCACAAGGAAAAAACTCTTGACTTTCTTCTGTAATGCAAGTAATCCTGTCCTTTCCATGGCCCTTCTGGACAGATGTTCTAAGTTTCAGTTCCTTCTTCTGAAACACTCATTTATAAGCTGATCATTATTTTTCCTGACAGGACCACATAAGCATCTTATACTGAGCTACTAAAACTTTATTTCTCCTGCAAAAAGCTTCCTGGTGTGTCCTAGGATCACAATTGCTTTACAGTGCCACTTTACATCAGTCATTCAGAACCACCTCTCTTCTGTGTTTCTGACTAATGAACACTGAATTTAGCAACAGTATAAAAGAAGCTACTAGCAGACATGGGACACGCCATGTGCTGAAGATCCTGACAGCTGGAGCATCCATCAGACACATCACCTGAGCAGTACTCAGCACATCTGGACCCTTACACGTGATCATTTGACAATCTCCCTGCATCCATGCCCCTGTTCATAGTGCGGTAGTAGTGGTCACTATCTCCCGAGTAGACTCTGAAGATCTTGAAGCTCCTTCCCTTCTGTAAAAACAATGAAAGTTCTTCCTTTCTCAGTTCTTTCTGTGCACAGATTTATTTCTGTTCCTCTCGCCTTTGATGTTTCATGCCTTCTGAAAAGAGTATAGTAATTCACAAGGTCTTAACTATTCACGGCCATAAATGCTTCATTTTAAACTGTTATGTTTAAAGTCTTTGAACTCCCCCCAGTACAGCATTAATTTTCCTGGGTTACTTCAGTTAATTAGTTCTCAGTGCTCACTGCCCACATCTTTGATTTGTTTTAGAGGTTTCCTTGCTTGTTCAGAAAAAGATTTCTTCTTTCTGCATGTGAGGGAAATGTAAAAACGTTCTTCAGTATTCTGCAAGATTATTAATTCAGCAAGATGAAAATCATATTGTCATTCCCTATGGGGAAACCTATTATTATATCACCATTAAGTACTGATTAAATATACATTGTCCTTGTATAAATATATTATGTTAATAGTCCTTCCATGATCTTATAATACTTCAGGATTATTCCAAGACCAATACATGTAGAAAATTCCATTTTTTTCACCTGATAATGTATTAATTTTCTTCAACATTCTCAGTCCATCAGGTCACAGGTACAGAAAAGAGATTGTGGACCATATGCAAAAACTTTAGATCTTAAATATGTTTCATAAATACTTAATGAAAATCATTACGTTTTTAGGGGGACTCATCCTGATACATCCAGTATAGAGCAACCTGCAGACGAGTCTGGGTTAATAGCACTAAAGCCATGGAGTTACCAGTGAGTGTTCACCCTGCCATCTCAAAGGTGCAAACTATCAAGCAACTCTTGTTGCTACTATTGCCAAATTCCACTCTGTTAACAGAATCTGAGCTGCTTTGAAGCTTCTTCACATTTCTTTCCCAAAAAATTGCAGTATACAGATGCTCTCACTCAAACACAGGTATTTGGGTGGAAAAACGTGCTAGATCCTGCCATTCTTCTGTGAAACACATCCAAAGGACTTGCCTTCAAATCAGTCTTTGAAGCGAAGACCCTTGGAAAGAATTATGGGTCCTGCGGAAGTCATGAGAATTGGCTGGGGTTTTAACACTACAGCTTGGTTTGCCAGGTGAATGGAATGTGGAGATACATAAAAACTTGAGGAAACACAGTGACAATATGCAACTGGTTGTATGTGATTAATGTTTTACAAGGTGCATTTTGACAGAGTTGAAGTACAAAACATATAAAATAATGAAAACTTCAAACAAGCAGTCTTTGTTTAAAGATGTTTGAATAATATGTTTGATAATATGTTTGAAGAGTATTCAGGATCAACTTAAATTTACTCTTTCATTTTCAGCCAAATAAAACCATATTGTGTCATTTAAGAAGACTTACATGGCTTTGCAAGTACTGTTTATAAATTTTGAGACTTGTTCTCAATGCGGCTGCTGTAATAGTGAAGTACAAAATTCTTCATTGCCCAAATATCTTTTTTCAGTATAAGGCATGGGACACCAAAGACTCATTTTACATTTAAAATAATGTTCACAAAATTAAAAGTATTAATCACAATTAGGTTTGAAATAGTAATTTTACCAGCATTTTGACGATGTAACACAGGAGCAACTTGAAGCCTGTGACATTTTTCTTAAAATGGAACAGAGTGGTAAAAAATACAGGAAGCTGAGAAGACAATCACCCTGAAAAAGAAAGATGATTGGATAAATAAATGATAGTTAAATAAATAAATAAAATCTTTATAGTCTCTTTGAATAGCTTGATCCATTTGATTATTTTTTAATGCATGATAAGAATTAATTAGAGGAAACAGTCTGTTTATACTGAATTAAAGATAGACCTGCTGCTGTGGAGAAAGAAAAATAAAATTAATATCCCCCATTTCGTGAATGTACTCATGAGGGACTGGATTGAGACTCTCATGTGTAAAAACCAAAGAAGAAAGACCTCTGCTATCCAAACTACTCCAATGAAAGTTTGTGAAACCTACAAGTCTGACAAATTGGGTTGCAGGTACTTTTCTAATATAAACAGTGCACAAAGATTATCTTTTATGTTTTCTTCAATTTCTTGAATGCAAGCTGTTAGTGATTTTTGGAAGACTGATCTCTTTTTTTTAGCTACAGATTTTCATTTAAGTTTAGGTTCAGAGTAATAGAAAGGGCTTTATACAAACAGAACACCCTGCTAGTCCTTTAAAATTCCAAAAACAAAATAGGACTCCATTCAGCTACAATTTTTTTCCTTGAAGACAAACTGATTGGGAATTTTAACAGCCACATACACCCTTTTTTGGTGGAAATAATCCTGTTGGGAAATACATAATTCAAAATATACACAGTCAAGGATATGACAATATGAGGTTCCTGTGAACTGCTGCCTGTGGTAAATGGGAAGCAAAAGAGAGGAGTGGGAATTCTGTGAGGACTGTAAAGCTGGAAGTTTAAGCTGTGTGACTTGGTAAATTAGATTAAAAATTACTCTTTTCTTCCATGCCTCTTCAATCTCTTGCAACCCAGATCACTGTCCCTCTGCCTCTGGTGTTTGTGATAACAGATTGAGAGTCAGCACTGGGGAGCATCTTGCCCCAGCTAACAAGCATGTTTGTGACATCTGGCCATGCTCATGCCTGCTTTCCAGTACAATTTTAGTATAGTGGCAATTCTGGATTAGCTAAAAGATTCCTTCATCAAATGTGACCCTGCACTCCCCAGGTAGGGTGGGGAAGGAGCTGTCCCTGTGTACCCACTGCATCCCTTTGGGCTTCCCAGGAAAACGCCAAATCAATCCTTAAAGCCAGGTGGCACAGTGAAGAAATTGTGTAGAGACAAAAAGGAAGCCCAAACAAGGAAGAAGGGCCTGTTGCCATGTTCCCAAAATGTGGCATGCAACTTGTCCACCTACGCCAGGAAATGGCCAGGCCAGGGTGAGAACCTGTCCAGGTTCTTAGAGAGACAACAGAGATCATTAGAATGAGCTCAGAGCACAAAGCCAGGTACAACAGAATCAATTAAAAAGTACACAACAAGCTCTTTTCTCAAATATCTTCGTGATGTTTAATGAACTCTTACCCCAGGCACCCCCTTTTGTGTGGCAAAGGTGAATAGCACCACACAAGGGCTTTTGGGTAACACAGTTCTTATTTTGTAGACAGTAGCATTTTATTTTTAGGGCAGATGCTTTCTTGTGTCCAGCAGTTGCTACCCAGACTCTCACAAATACAATTCAATGTTGACTATCTGCCATGTGAAACTATTTATACATTCTTGCTACATCCGTGAGATATGAGGGCAGCTGTTTTTCCTTGAAAATCCCTTGGCACTCACCAGCAGCTTTGACTCAGCCTTGTGGAAATGAACGTTAAAATGCAGCCCAGTTTTCTCCCCCTTTGGAGCATGGATGGCTACTGCAGACTCACATATGAAAGAGAAAGCATGTTTTGGATTCCCCGAGTGAGTCATCACTCTTTTACTGGTGATTCATTGCTTGAAAGGAGAGGAAGGTAAATCAGGACTGTTTATATGAACTGTCATCTATTTATCTGGTTATTTATTTATTTTAGCCTGGGGCATTCTCAAAGCAATGAAAGGCAGCTGTACTGACAGCGGCCAAAGCCTGCAGCTTTTTCTCGGGCTCTGGGCTGTACTTGGCATCTACATGTTTGAAAGTGAGATGAGATAGAGAACCTTCATCCACACAAAGATCTCTTGGGTTTAAGCATGAAAGAGTGAAGGAAGGGTTCATACTGCCAGCTTAGGTGCATGCTGGGGGAAATCACTGGGTAATTCAACCTCCTTCAGCAGGAGGGCCCTCCTCTCAGGCTCAGAACCCATCTAATCACCTCCTCAGTTCCTGGGGTGGTTCTCATCTGCCCAGCTTGGAAGTTTCCTGTTCTATCTATTGGTGCAGCAAGGGGCAGTTTAAGAAATGGCAATACTTAGAGCAGGCACTGAAATCCAGCAGTTTGTTTATGCAATTGTCTATACTATGATTTAACTGTCATCCTGCATAATATATCATCTGCCGTGTGCTGAAAAGCTAAATTCTTTTAAGTGCATAAAAATACTATAATGGCAGTTAATGAACCCAGATATATATAACCCCATACTTCTGCAAAATGTGAACGGACTGTTATAAACTATAGCTACACCCCTAAGCAATTATATGGTTTATGTTTTTTCTAAAAAAACATGGCACATAGCACAACACTTCTCCTCCCAGGCACCATCGATGAAGAACACATTTGTGTTAACTCAAATATGTAGCGATGTGATTTTTTTGTTGTAGTTGTTCTTCCTGAAGCTAGGCAAGACATTTCATGTTAGAACTGTCTTTGGATTATTTGTTGTTACTGATAGAAGAACACCTTTGTGTGTGTTGTAGCTAACATTAGTCAAAGACAGGAGGAAACTCTTTGAAGTCTTGGGAGGCAGAATCATTTTTAAAATGCAAACTTTTTGCCACCCAGGATAATGTAGTCTTGGATCAGCAACAAAAGCTTTCCTGACTAGGAGGGGTTATTGAACAGACTGCTAAATGAATTCTGGCCATGTTTTTGAGCAGCACTGAAATAAGGCCAAAGGATGATTTTTTTTAAAAGAAATTTAGAAAAGCATCCATTAAAAAAAAATTTAAATTTTAAATGTGCTCTTAGTAGGAATAAACAAGCCATGATTATTTTCTGCTCAAAACCTGGCACTGCCAGAACTGCCAGTTTAGGCAATTTTTAGGCAATCTGAAGATCTGTATTGTACTTCTTGTTCTAGAGTGACTTCTGCTTATTTACAAAAGACAGTACTTTTTGGACAGTACTTTTTGAACCAGTTTGTCCGAAAATTTCATCCCTCCTTAAACACTTTGTTTGTCATACTATGCTCCATTTAGCTTTATGCTTATTTTAACTGATCTTTCATGTTACTAAATCCCCAGAAGCAGAATTTAAGTAATTAAATAGATGTTTTAAACATAGAAATATCACTGCTCAATTGTGTCATCTGCCCACAGCCTGCATTATGGTGCAAGAAAGAGACATACAGAAGCACATTCTCTAAGAAGTCCTCTGAGGCCCTGAGGCTTAGGAAGATCCTGTGATAATTGATAAATTCGTGTGCATCAAACATCATTTAGGATGGCCAGTATCAGCTAGTGACAAGGGGAAAGGAGGCTTTTGCAGAAATAAAGATAACCACTGTCAAATAATTCCTCATATTACCAGGCTGCAAAGTCAGCACATGGCAATTTTTTAGGCCACACAAAGTGGCTGAAGTCTAGTGTCTTTCTTTCTATTCCTGGAAAAAGAGTTGATTTTACCTTGCCCTACATTTGTAAAATTTTCTCTGAATATCAACCTCATTGTATCAATACAAAGGGATTTGGTTTTGAACTTGAAAATATATTCAAATAAAGTGAAACTCAAAGTGTTCTATGTTGTAACACTGATTTTTAGACATTAAGTATATTTCTATCTTTTTAATAAACAAGTTCTACTTGCCCCAAACTGGACATCTGAAACATGAATCATCATAGACCTGTGTTGCTTTACCTTAAAAACATCTTCAGAGACCAAGAAAAACTTAAGTGAAGAGCTGAAAGACAAACTCTATTTATAAAAAAACCACAAAATAATTATATTTCTAGAAAAATTTAACATATATTTTCATTTTCAGTATTCTGTCTTGTCTACTCAAGCAAAGGTCTCATTTTCCTGTAAACTAACTTTTAGCCACAGGTATAAAGCAGAAAACAGTGATTTGCAAATGAAGAAAAGTGTTGCTTTTATAAAAACAGACCTCCCCTTCCTCTCAACTCGGACCAAGAGTGATTAGCCAGTTCTGCTTACCTGAGCTTTCCTGTCCCAGCTGGTAAATGTGTACATTGCCCTCTGTCACTTGTTTTACATTTCCCACCCCAAGGAAGATCTACCCTAAAAGGATGACGAAAGTTTCACTACTTGTGATAGACAGCATAGACTCTCTGGTCACCCTTTCTGTAGATACCTTTGTGTTTGGAGCAAACTAAAAATCCTTATGTGGTATTTAAGGCTCAAATCTGGGAGAAGTAGAATCCTGGGAGAGAAGAAACATTCATCAATATTTAAGGTGGGAAAGCTCATTCCAATTTCCTGTTCTGCTAGACTTTTTCTGCTGGACTGGAAAGCAACTTAAAGCCGATTACACACAGCTGAAATAAAGCTGGCACTGGCCCTTTGCTTTTGCTCTTCAGTCAGGAAGACTGTATGATGGCTAGAGCTTTTGAACAAGCACTGAAACTCTTCCCAATCTGTAAGTGACACAGTCAAGATGGAAACTCTTGAGTTCCTCAGACTCTTGCAATGGTGGATGTTACATAAAGTTATATTTTTCGTGCTTCCTTGTTATACTAGCATCTAGTGTTGGATGGTGCATCTCAAAATAATTTCAACTCTGAGAAAATCTTCAATTTTGCATAAAGAAGAGGAGTTTTGGACACCTGAGTCTTTTTACAAATATCTGATTTCCATCATCATTTCATAGGGTTCCTGAAAAAAGCCAGCTTTCTCCTTTTTTATCAGACTAGCAGTCATGTACCTGCATGATAAGTCAGCCTAGGGACTGACTAGGTCAAAAACTAATTCCCCCCATTTTATTTCATTATTATTTACAGAAATAAGATAACATACATGGTTAAAATTACATAGAAATTATGTCTTAGATATACATCTCAAACATTTGAACTTATATTTAACTATTTAATTAATATACATAGAATTTTTGAAAGGATGAAACAGTCTATCAAAAGGTTAATATCACATTGAAATATGTCTTATGCCTTTTTAGAGATAAAAATATTTATAAAATGCTTAATTTATACAAAAAAATCCACTGCTTGCCACATACAAAAATTTCTGATATATCACTTCAATTTTCACACATATGCATCACTTCATTTAACTCCAGTGATTATTGTTTATATCCTTACAGCTCAAAGTGCTTCTGGCCTAGATATAAGAGTGGGAATTATTCTTAAGCAGTATAAAGTAAATGCTGATTACCTCAATCTGCCAATTTTTTTCTGGGAATGCTATACTGCTGAATGTACCCCAGATCAGAATTATGTATTAAGTTCTGTTTCGCACTGCTTGATTATGTCTATGACAGAAAATGATTACTGAGACCTCCCTAGTGACTACAAATCGGAGGTACTGTCTTTGAGTAATTTGTCTGAAGGATGGTGTAACTCTGTCATATAAATGATTCTTATAAGTACAAGTTTAAAGGAAGTATTCAGTCTAGGGTTTTGCAGTCTGGATAATGCCTAGGCTTTGGCTTAACCTCTCCTATGTTTCTATTACCTCTAAACTCTAAGAAGTGCTTCTGAAATGTCACATACCTGCTATTCAATTTGTGCTCACATAGGAAGTCATTCCAATTGCCCAAAAGAATTCTGAAACATCACTTATCAGCCTGTGCAGAGTTTGGGGATCCTTGACAAGGGGGATAATAGGATTGCAAGCTCCTTTGTTTGTTTTTAAGACTTTATAAAATATCAAAATAGGGATTGAATTCTATTTATATATTGGAGCAAATACAGCGCAAAAGAAATAAAACCTTTTAAGGAAAATATTTTATTTTATTTGTTGTTCAAAAGTAAGAATTTGTAAGAAAGGCCTGCTGCCTTTCTATGGACTATTTCAAGTCCTATTCAAACTAAGGTCATGACTCCCCACCTTCCAGCATGCTTGCATCAGGACTCAGGAGAGTGTCACAAACACAGGTGATGTGTTGGATGCCACATATCACTTGGAATTAATTGAAATTCAATAATGAATGAGAGCATTCAATACCATACCACAAATAATAATGCAGAAGGGAAGAAGGGTCCTTGCTGACTGTTCACCTGAGGGGGCTCAAGCACACATTTTCCAGCCACCTAGAGTCAACACATTTAACATTTTTGAGATGTGCCTGCATGTAACTCAACAAAAAAATAACACCCCAGCAATACCACAGTTTTCTCCTCAAATACTGTCCAGCTGACTGTCCAGCACAGGTTGTAAGGATGTGAGCTTAGAAGAAAAACTCCTCTGTTAGCAATTGTATTGCCTCTGATTTCTTATGTTGCCACAGTAGTTTGTCCCCGCACTCAGCTTTCCTGTGATTTGGGATGTCTCACAGGGCTGTCCAGCTAGTTTGAAATGGGTATGACGTGTTATTTTAAAATCTCAGATCTGAACTATCACTTCAGTGCATGAAGCTATGGTAAATCTCAAATAATATCACAGGTAAGAATTGTGATTAGAGCCTAAAACCCAGCACATTTTTCTTGGGAAATTCTATGAGCACAAGCTCATTATAAATACATACCCACCCCATGTGGCCTTTGAAGAATAACAATATGCTATCATAGCAACAAGGAGCCACTGTGACTGCTTTTCCTTAATGAGTTTTTCTATTTTTTGATGCAACTTACATATGAAAATTAGATTACAGCTCCAGAATTAATAATACTGGAAGTGTGTTTTGAGAAGGAATGCCATGAATACCTGTGGAAAAAATTAAATCATTCTGCTTGGATTACATAATGTGTTTCATATAAGAATAAATAATGAAGATTCTTCACTTTCAGTGATCCTTTTTTCCCCTCCTTTTGATATCTGTGAAGTCACTTTTTCTTAGGACAAGCAGTTAAAACTAGTTTTCTTTTCTGTGAGGGTTGATTTTGCATCTAGTATCAGTTGTTAAATATGTAGGATTTATAGGCAGATCCAAAGAAGACTTTAGATCGACCATAGGTACCTGACAATGAACAGAGCACATTTTCACATCTGGACAGGGAAAGATGAGGGCCTTGTATCTTAGACACGGCCAGGGTTACATGGCTGCCGAAAAAGTGTTTTTCAGATTCCAGCTTTTGCTCTTGTGTCCTTATCTTTGTCATTTTCCACACTTTGGGCTTTTATTTTACTGGTTATTCTAAAAGAAAACCATTCAGCTTATGCCCTCTCCTCAGTCTTACTCCAGGTTACAAAATATCTCCAAGCTGAAAGGAACAAATTGTCTTGATAGTCCAAGTATTTTATTCCTTTCATTTATTTCTCATCCTTTACTGTGGAGTTATTAAACCACTAAAGGAGAAGAAAACAAGGACACCTCCAACTGCAAATGGCAACAATTAGGAAGCAGGAACACCCCAATTCTATAGGTAACNCCATTCCCTTTCATGTCTGTGCATCCTCTTTCACATGTTCATTTTGGAACTGGTATTGATTCAGGACCGAGCTTCATCAGAATAATTTCAGTTAAACACAATAAGAGGGACAGTGCCATTAAGAGAGGATAATTGAGATGGTGATTTGGGCGGTTAAGAGATTGAAAGGAAAGGAGATAAATGAGGATTGGTTTAAAATGAAAAGAAAAAGCTGAAATATTATTGCCAGCGTTATTTAATTATTTCTGAGTTAACAATGCAAAATGAGGGTACACTAAATATAAATCCTTATCTTTAATTATCAAGCCTGTCCTGTTCTACTTGTACTGGAAAACCTGAAATCAATGGGAATGAATCCGAGCAGCGCTCCAGTTATTACCAGAGAAGGACTGCATATACGAAAGGACGGCAACATGCTTTAAAAGAGAATACACCGCAAAGTAATGCAATTTGAGGAGGAAAAAAAGAAAAAATATACAGGCGAGGTTTGTTTCCTTGCCTGCCTGCATCCTGAGCTGACGTTCAATGATAGACTTTTCTTCTCTCTGCATGCCAATTAGACTGTGCCAATGGGCAAGTGGGGAAGGGAATGTTAATGAGGCAGCCGGGGAGCGCGGTGGGAGCGGGGCTGGCGGCTCCCCGCTCCCGCCGCAGTCCGGGGCAAGGCGGCGCGGCTGATGGGGCTGTGCCCCGGCAAACGCACACTCGACCGGAGGCGATCGAGAAGGCTGAGGAGGGAGGGCCACGGAAAATGTGTTGTACCGGTCCGGGGAGCGCTTTTCGCCCCGTTTCTCGTTCGCGCACCGCCCGCTCCGGGCTGCGAGGCCGCGGACGCCGCCCCGGGCCGGGGCCGGTGCCGGGGACTCCGCGC
>VXBR01001840.1:339583-374609 GCA_013400215.1 Cisticola juncidis | reverse complement strand
CGGCGGCGGCCGCCCGTGCTTTGCCGAGCGGCTGTCAAACGTGCCGGGCGCTCAGCGGCGACGAGGGGCGGCTCGCCCGCGGTCCCCGCACCGAGTCCCGGCGAATGGCATGACTCTGCCTCCCGCCCGCCCCCCCGCCCCCCGGCTGCGGTGTGCCGTAGTGAGGCGAGGGGTGGTTAAACCCCCATCCTCCCATACGTACGCTTTTTATTTTTTGTTCCTTTTCGTCTCGGGGCTTTCACATCACGGAACAGGGAAGCATCTGATGCGCCGGCTCACATGCCACTTCTGATCATACGTTGCCTCCTTGCACATAGCAGGATCGTTGGGAAAGATGGAGATACAATAAGTTGCTAGTACTGAAAAGTGCTGCGGAAATCCAGTGGTTTCCTTTCTCCAGTGAAGTGACATATTTTCCTCGGGTTAAGTTGAAAGCACTGCTTGGCGGAGACTGACTGTGGCTGAGAGTGGGTTTGTGTTTTTCTTGCACCGTTAGGTTTTGCGAAGAGCAGCGATGAAGAGGAAGCTGGCACTCTCCGAGATGCAGTTGGTTCTTCTCGTTTTATTGGCGTGGCTACCAACAAGGTGAGAGGACATTTAGTTTTGTCGTTCAGTGCGAACATGTATGTTACAATCTGCTAAGGGTAAGCTTGTGTGAGAGGTTATAAAAGTATAGTATGTAGTAACATAATAAAAAAAAAATCTTTCTTAGCTGTTTGAATGCTGTACTACATAGTTTCGAGAGCAAATGGAGTAGAATGTAGTTTAGGGACTCTAAAAGCTTGATCTCTTTTCCTTAAATGGTTTGTGAATTGATTCTTTATTTCACCATTAAAATAACAATTTCTTTAAATACCTTTTTGGATCTTAAAGATTTGAGTTACTGAATCACTGTGATTCTGTACCATACAAAATGGAGAAACAAATTATCATGAGGTCACACTGCAAATCACTGTCTTTAAAATAATGCTCGTATATTTGTTAATATGGGCATGCTTTTTTTTCCCTTGATTTTTTTTTTTTGGTCAAACATAATAGAATTCAAAATGATGCTTAAGCTTTAAACCTCTAGGTGGAGATAGCATACAACTTCACAATCACATATAATAAAACAATAGCATCATTTAATAATCAACTTTTCTTATGTTGTTTAGAGTTCTCAATTTCTAAAGTGACAGCATAAGAGTAAGTAATTTTTATTACATTATACTTTTGTGTTGCTCACAGGCCCTAAACACGTAATTAATTGTAGTTTGTAACTTCGATTTACTTGCTTTAGTTCTGGCTGCAGTAGGTCTTGTCCTAATATGGTAAAGATTGTATGCTGTATAATGCAAGTTTCTTATGATTTAACAAGTTTTCAATATTTTTATTTGTTTTCTAGAGAACAAAATATTTTCTGAAACTATGTTTTCTATTTCACTTAATACCTAACTATGGTGCAGTATTAGTTGAGTCACAGTGGGCCAGATCCTGCAAACCCTACTCAAATGAGTAATCTTACTGACGTCAGAGAGACTATATGCGTTATTAAAGACTTTATGCCTGAGTAAAGTTTGAGGATTTGACCCTAATTTGATGTAATTGTATTGATCTGATTTTTTTAAGTGGAATCTTAAGTTTAAAAACTATTCTATCTCAATAAGAAGCTTAAAAACGGCAAAGATATACTCTGGTAGTCCAGGAGTACAAATATACATTTCAGGAACCGAAAAGGAACCATCCAGTAATTGCAACTAAGAAAAAAATGACACATGAGTAAAATCACACATGACATTTTCGTGGGTTCTTTATAAGTTACCCGATTTGGGTCGATTCTGTGGTTTATATAATGGAAAGCACAGACTGCAATGATTTACATTTAAATACTTTTTTAAGCTATTGAACTGAGGACCAACATACAGCTTTGTTTTTAATCGTTTTATAGCTTGCCTTAGAGAAAATATCACCCAAACCTACTTTTGGCTTGCAGGAGGAGGAGGAGGAGGAAAACATGCTTGCTGTTATGGCATTCAGAATGCCATCATTTTGAGATGATTAATACTCAAACACTTAGGGTTAAAAATTTAGGTAGCTGGAAAAGGTGTGAATGGTAATGTGTGTAGCATATGATGCTTTATTTCCTTGATACCAATATGCTGGTTTTATGTGGATAAGACTGATGGGCTCATGTATGTCATATACATAATGCTTAAAAATGTTGGCACGGTAAGATTTGCATGTGTAAGCTTTCTTCGTGTCGGGGTTTCCCTGTCACAAACCCTTCTGGTCTGGGTGCCCAGGTTCCAGGGATTCTGGAACCACAGCTGGCTGGGCAGCAGGTTCATGTTCCAGCCCCTAGCCTGTTCCACAGAGATTTGATCCATAAAGGCTGTAATGTTTCTTTCCTTATTGGGGAAGTTTGAAACAATCGGTGATCTACCGATTCTTCTTGACATTTCTTTTATGATTCCTTTTTCCATCCGATCTTCATAAGGTTTGTCTGCATCTGATGGAATATCAGATAGTGATTTTTATGACAAAATATGTTTTAGAAAGATGAAGGCTGTCCACAGCTATCCTGCAGCTTGCTAGTCAGCACTGGTGTTCCCTCCCACCAACTGCTGGCGTCAGAGGACTCCCTGAGCATGATCGCTGGAGTTTTCCCTCATGTTAGTTCTTCTGGTCATGTACATTCCATGACCATTGGGTGGAGGCAAATCCACAGGATTTATCCAGAGATGGAGTGTACCTTCGTGAGGACAGATAAGCGATCTGGAAGGGTTTGTGCATGGAGTCCTGGGTTATCAGTCCAGGAGTGACACGCCACAAAAGCCTGGGAAGCTCCTCTAGGGTTTTGCACCAGCACAGCCTCCACTAACGGTGTCAGTGGAGCTAGAAGTAGCACTCACAGTAATGAAATGATGCCTACAAGTAAAGGCTGCTGGAAAATGATTCCTGGATATTTTAAATAGTATGCTGTTGACTCTTAAATGTCTTGCTATATATTGCTATATATAACTTGCTATATATAAATTGTGTATTTGCATATTGTTAAATATAACTTTCTGTTGGAATGCAGCAAGTAAAGGCCAGACTTAAAAAATTGCATGTTGAGTGTATGTTAAAACATACTTAGCACCTTCTAAAATGTAAAATATCCATTTAGATCAGTGCTGGCTGACTCCCTGGAAGACGAAGCTAAGAATAACATCACCATCTTTACAAGAATTCTAGACAGACTTCTGGATGGTTATGATAATCGCCTCAGACCTGGATTGGGAGGTAATAAAACCAATTAAAGTTTGATTTAAAAAAAAATCAATTTTAATGTTCAGATTTTATGCAGTGATATTCTTCCTTCGGGGTTTTTCTTCCTTAACAACTGGTATGTATCTCGATAAATTATTTATAACTACATTCACCCAGATGAATCATTTGAAGTTTCAGGAAGATAACATCTATGAATGGAAAGAAGGCACTTTCACACATTTATCTTAAGTAAAAAGAAAAAAAACCCCTCATGTTTTAACATAGTAAAACAGAATGTGAACAAAAATAACATCCAAAGCTGTTATTCCAGTCAGGAAATTTTGGTCGAACAAGGAATGCAGGCTTAATTCCCTGCAATGCGATAGGTGTATGTTTTCAGAATTCTGCACAAGTGTTTTGTGTGACATGTATAAATTCCACATTTTAGATTCAATCCTTGGCCCAGTAAATTCAGTAAAATATTGTGATTTTGACTTCTTTGGAGTTAGGGTGTCACTGGTAATAGGCGTTTTGTTTCTGGGCACCTCACACTTATTTGGGCATTTGGAAAAAAAATACAGAAAAAGGGAATATTGGAGGACAGAGGTCACTGCACTCTTGTGCCATGACTGTCTTATTTTTCAAAATGTCAGTTCACATTTTGATATTAAAGCTGTATGCCATCCTATGTCAGTATGTATTATGTAGGCAAGAAATTTAAATAATTTTTATGGTGCTGAAAATACTACTGTGTACAGAAAAATCTCTATGGCATAGAGTGGGGCTAAATATCTTAGTTTTGACAATATCTACGATTATTGTTTATCTGTATTTATACTATCTAATATTGACATGTATTATTCAAATATACACTTTGGCTATTAGTATTATTATTTTTAACAGTTTTGGTGATTGTAATTTCTAACCTGGAGACTGTTTCAGCTTGGTGAAACTAGTTCTAGTGCAAAATCCTTGGGAGCCATTCCTGTTCCTGTTGATTTCATGAAGATCAGGCCCAAAGCTACAGACATGCCCCAGCTTCCATGGAAATTACAATAAGAACTCTGATCAAATACGGCATTAGTTATAGCTGAGTGTTTTTATCCCATACTATTCCATCCTGACCTGTGGCTCTGTTGCTGTTCTGGTCCTGGAGAATTGTGTCTTGCATCTGACACAGCAGAAAGTGAGAGCTGACACTGACTAAAACAGCCTTCTCACTATACATTACTTTTAACCTGGGATGTCTTTTGATTTCCATTTCTGGCCTCTGTACCAAGTGGAGGCTTGTGAAATATTTTGTATTCAAAGGCTTTTTAATTTGGATGATACATGGGACCTATAACACTGTGGATGCAGGAATTTATATAGTCACGTTTTACAAGGAGTTTTGATTTCTTTGCAAAATACTCAAATTTAAGAATTTAGGCATAGTAGAAACATACAGTGACTAGCAGAAACATTCCGTGTCACCAAGCTCATGTTGAATAGGCAGGGCTTTTAAAATCATGCATTTTTTTAGAAAAATAGTCAAAGTTTTCTTGCTTAGAAGGAACGAGCCATTTAATGAGAACAGTCTGCAGTTCCTTTGCATATCAAGGTTTTTTTAATAATGAAATGATATTGTTCAGAACACGAAATAAAGAAAAAAAAATCTAATGGATTTTTCTTTTATGTTTTTCATTACATTTGCTTCAAAATAACCTCCCTCTTTTTCTTTATGAAACCTCACAGATAATTAAAACATACTCTGAGAGCAAAAAAATTAAAGAATTAACATCTGCTTGATATTGGTATACATGGCAATCAACCCATGCAAAATATGTGTGAAATGAAACTGTCATGCATATTAAACCGTGGTGATTCATGACACATTAATCTTAATCTTCAAGAATACTTCAGTTGTGGATAGATGGATTCTTATAGTTTAAAAGAGCACTTGTAAATGGCAGCTGTGATAATTCATGATACAAAACATACCAAACAAGGATTTTGTACATGGTGCTTAGTAATTGTGTAGTTTCATATTTCAGGAATTTTTTAGCAGTTTATTCCTTTTTCTGTATTGACCTGTAGTCTGAAAGATGTGGAAATAATTAGCTTTCTTTTTTTTAACACTACGTGTTTAGTAAGTTCTGGGAATTTCTAAAAGTGTTTTTGCAAGAGATGACTGCATTCTGACCATGCCACGCATCATTAATTTAAGATACCTGATCTCAGTTATGTTTCACTTCCATTTATATGAATATGAAATAGCTCATCTGAAACCAGCAGAATGTTTCCTTTGGCATAGCAGTTTGCATTATGGGGCACATATCACTGCTATGACTGGGATCACAATCTGACCTAACGTGCTACAACAGAAATAGTCCAGGGTCTGAGATGAATTCGTCTAAAGTCTGCTGAAAGCAAGAGCTGTTCACCAGCCCACTTTCACTTGCTGTGAAAAACATTTTCAGAGATGTCTTACAGCAAAAATTTAGATCTTTGTAACAAATGGCTCCTTTAGCAATGAAATGTTTTGGGTTCTTACTGGCATTTTATCTGGTTATTGACAAACAAAAGGGTAATGTATAGACTTCTTGAAAGACTGTATACTAAATTCAGCTAAGTAAATGTCTGGTTGGGAGGCAGTTCTTGAATTAAGGAATAGATTTGTAAATCATTTTAGTGAGAGACTTGGTGTGAGTACTGACAGTATGTAACTTCATGCTTTACTGATGCACTTCAAAATTGAGTACTATTTTCTAGAGACTGCTGAGGAAGGTTTAACTTTTACTGGTGGTACACCACTGTCACTCAAACAGGTTTTGGCTGTTGGCTATCCTACCAGCTGGGATCCTTGAGTGATGGATGAACCCTATAACGATGAAATAACCTGCAGAATGGGTGTTGGCAGGGAGAAGATGACACTGCACCATCCCCTGAGGCCAGAGACCTCTCATATGACTTAGATATATACCCCAACCTTCTGTATAGATATGGATAAGCATGGGCTTATTCAAGGGGAGATAATCTTTTCTCTGTACGCATTTTATGCTAAGCACAGGATTGCAGCTGGAACACTCTTGACTGCACTTTCAGCTCTGAAATTAACTATTTTGCCCAAACATTCCATGCCATTTCTGTTTAGTCAAATGAAAATAAATTACAAGTTTGACTTCAAAACAAATTTCCTGTACCATTAGCATTAATTTGTATATAGCCATGCAAATGGCAAGTCACACAGACCTTAACTGGTTATGACTTTCTACAGATCTTGAAGGTATTTTCTTTTTATTTGCTGTAATATTTGCAAGACACTTACAGTAACATTTTTTCATAAATCCTGTCCTTTTTATTAGCATGTAGAAAAGGAAATCCACACATTAATGGGCACAAAATCTATGCAAGAAACCCAAAATATCTGGAAGTGATTGAATTATTGTCTGCTCTTCTTTGCCCCATGAACAGACATAATCATGCTGGATACCTCAGCATTCTGACTATCTCCTTTAAGTTATTCAGCCTTTTTTATTTTTTGACATCTTAAAGCGGCCTTTCCAACAGCTATGGAACTTCTGTTTTTTTCTTCTCTCCGAAACTTACAAAACATAATTTAATAGAAAACTTAAATGTTGGAGAAAAAACGCACCAGAATAAAAAGGGAAGTTACAAGGACAGAGGACTGGACTTTATAATCTAAAGTTTTGAGTGCCATATTGACATTGAAAAGATTTGTGGAAATGTCAGGATCCTTCTGCAAAATGTGGTCAGTCTCATGAGGTCCAGGAATGGTATTTTTATTGTAACCAAAGAGTTGAATGGTGGTTGTTAAAAAAAAAAGAGGAAGACAAGAAAATAGGAAGGTGAAAATTAAATGCGCTGTGATTCCATTTTGAAGGAACCATCTCTGCTTTCAAATGTTCTGATTGCTTTAAGCAGGCATCTGTGTTGCATTTCCCATACAGATGAACCAAATCCTCTTTTTTCCCAACATTTTGGAAATCAATTGAGCAGGAAAACCAAAGACAATGGAGGAGAATTCTTGCTGACCATTGCTATCAGAGAGATGGTCAGCACTAGCAGATGTGATCTTTCATCTTTGGAGCACTGCGTATTTCATTGCATAGAATCACTGTAATGGTGTAGAATATCAGACTTGGTGGTTAAAAGTTGTGTGATGTGTTCACCAATATGAGCACAAGGGAAACCCATTTTTTCACAGATTACCTTTGTCTCCCACCCAGATCAGGAGAGCTGTATGCATATATATATATATATATATATGTGTGTGTCTGTGTGTTTATCAAATACTTGGAGGTTTTCAGTTGCCAGGAAACACAGCCGTGGTCATATGCTGATAATTGAAACACGTTGAATTTAGGGCACTGTATTTATACATCGCTGTGAGTCAGAGTTTTTTAATGAGCTTTAGAAGAGTTTGTAGCTATAGCAGTCCCTAGCTGGGGGACCCTAGCTTGGCTAGTGCCCTAGCCAAACCTAGCAGTGTTTGTCAGCCCTAAATATGCTTAATGCTAATTCAGAGTACCATAAAGGTAGATTCTTTGACTATTTTTTTCTGTAAAACACTACTAGAAAGCTTTCACTACTGTTTTTAAAGGAAAAAAGCACAGTTCCCCATCTCAGTTTGCTTCCTTAGTCTTTCTTTGCTCCAGGTCCCTCTTTTGGAAATGGTAATATCTCTCTGCTGGTGCTAGTGCAAAGCAATTCAGAGCAGCACTTGCATCTTCTAAAAAATCAATATCTTTGTAGCTGTGCTGGGACACAAAGGAGTAAACTACTGTATGCTCCTCTGCTGGGCATACCTGGAAGGGCCACATGGAATCTGGCCATTACTGGGCTTTCAGAGGAGTCAGCAAGAAACTCAGGTTAATTTATGTTAGAGCTGTGGGTGATGTATACTGGCAAAAAGCATTCCTTCTAAAAAATGGAAAGCAATAGAGAGGAGGATATGAAAATCTCATTAATAACTTATCCAGGGCATGCAGACAGTGCTAAAATCCAAGAACAGAACTAATTCAGTAGCTATAAGCATTCCAGGGAATGTTTCATTAGGAAAGTGGAAGGATAAAAAACCCACAGAAACCTCTTTGATACTAAGAACAAACCAGAAAAATTGTCTAGTATAGGATAGGGGCTGAATAGCTAGACAGAGTTTATTTGGTTATTTATTTATGGAAAGTCTGTGAATAAATCAACAGTGAGGACATAAAAATTAAATTAATGCTACAACTGTGCAGAGTAGTGCAACTGGGCAAAGTGTTGCATGATGCAAAGCAAAAAAATTGCAGAATCACAGAATAAGCTGAGTTGGAAGGGACCCACAAGGATCCTTGAGCTCAACTCCCAGGCCTGCACAGCGGCATCCCAAAAAGTCAAATGCTCTGGCTCAGATGAGTTAACAGAAATGTAGGTACTTTACAGCAGTTATATATGCCTATAGAGGAAGTAGTCTGGGAGGCTCTCCCAGTTCACTGAACATGTGTGTTTGGTACTTTTTTTTTTCCTCTCCTGCCAAAGCATCGGCATTTGCTTCTAATGCTATAATTACTGCGGATGACACCAAGGCTGAATTAGAGCTTTGCTCACTTTTGTCTCATCTGCAAGGAAGCCATGAAAGCAGGTACTGCAGATTTCTGTGTAGCTCTCTGGTGCTCATTGTAAATCAGACTGAGGGGGTGGTTACATTTTTCTGTCAGATTTGATGGACAAAGACATCAAAAGCATCACCTTTTCTCTGTGATGCAGTTATTCTGGGTTATCTAGGACATGACTGAGAAGCAGTGGTCTTGCTGATATCCAAGGTATTCTACTGTTGACTGCTTTCCCCTAAGGCCTTTTATCACGTTAAATCTTGCAATGATGTTTTTTCGATCTGAAATACACAACTACTCATTCAGACTGACTAATTTAAATAGCTAAGCACCAAAGGAATGCAATATCATAGTTTCAAAGTTTTTATTACCCTTGTGTAATGATACAATTGGAGTAAAGCTACCTGAATTGAAAATATAATTATTATTTAAATAATCTGACTCTAAAACATTTTCAGAAATATTTAAGTGCATTAGAAATTCATCCAGGATAACTTTGGGGATTTTAATGGATTTAATGGATTTTTACTAAGGGATTTTCACCAAGCAAATGTGAATTTAAAATGTAGTAATTAATGTATATGTTGCTTACAATGAAAAAATATTAGTCAATATGTAAAAATTACAGGATTTTATAATACGAAATTAACAGTATTCTGGGTTACACTAAAAGGTGTATTTATAAAGAATGTCAGGGAAATCCTTTAATGTTTACTGTTGCGATGCATCCATGGAGTACTCAGTTTTGTATATTCTTTTTATAGGAAACACAGAAATTGCATTTCAAATATTTTCCTAAACAAGATACACCAAAAAAAGAGTGCTAATTAAAAATGTAAGAAGCAAAGTATAGAAATCTCTTATTCAGTTATATAATCACCTGAAGATATTATGAAAATTTTGGTGAAGAGCTATTAAAACAGTTTAGAATAAGCATTGATGGTCTTGCACATTTTGGGTTTAGATGTATAGGATGCAGACAGTTTTGCAGACAATATGCAGAATACACTGCCCTTCACAAAGGCGGTAAAATGGACCTTAAGAATATGTTTGATTTAAGGAAAAGTGGCAATTACATCATACTTTGATACGACTAGCATCACTGTTTAATAATGTTGATTTCTGCTTGTATGATAACAACCAAGGTTAAGGCAAGTAGTCATGCATAACTTTCAAGACAATTAATTGCCAAATTTTGACATTTTATTTTCAATGAAAACTCATAACTTGGGATTAAATGGACATGGATAACTCCTTCAGCTTCTTTGTGTAGAAAAGGGTGGGGTTTTTGTAACCTTTGTTCTTGAGCCCTCTAATAGCAAATACACATTTAAATATATTTTCTGTATTTTAGCACCCATAAAGAAAAAAACTGGCACAAGATATTCATTCAGCATAGCACAAAAGGCTTCTACTGCATTCAAGGCCTGATTGTGGCAAAACAGTGTAACAATACTGTCTTTCTGAGATATAATCTAAAAGGATAAAAAAAATGAAGAAAATTTATTTCCTTCCCCTCCTTAGCTTGGCTAGGCAAACTAACATGCTGATGATTTTCAACAGTTGCAGAGATAATGGCTGCTCAGAGTTGTGGTGGAGTTTCGTCTTTGTGGAGATACTCACAATTTGCCAGAATATGATCTGGGCACCTTGCTGTGTCTTCAGAGATTGCTCTGCTTTGGACCTTTCAAAGGTTCTTTATAAACTCAGTTGTTCTAAGATTCTTTAACTAACAGCCAGCAAGACATTGAAATAATGGCTGCAGCTTTCCATCTTACTTGGAAAAGGTAAAAAAAAATAAGTTTAGTATGTTAGATCTTGAAGATATAGCTGAAGGAAAAAGTATGTGTAAATGAAAGGTTTAAACTGCTTCAGAACAGCAGTATGCACAGTGTTATACAACTCTTGAGATTACTTATTATTCATAAAGACCCCACTGAAAATTTTAAGATTTTGGGTAGTCTGGATCTGCAGAAATGAAGAGTAAATATCCTTGTTTATGTTCTTTGCCACATTTTTCCTATTAACACCTTATGCTGAAGCCCTGAAAAGGATTAAATCTGTGAAAAGACAGTATTTCATTGAGTCCTTCTCAGTTTATTTGGGCACTGTACAGGGAACTAAAAAGCTGCATAACACTGTGTGTCATAGAGGTCAGCACCTCCTCAGGAAGCACCCAGGAACCTCTAATCACTACCCTTCTGCAGTGCCCCAAGACACCTTCCAAAGTTCCTCCTATCTCATTCTTGTTTTTACAGGCCTTTTTTTTTCTAAATACCTATTTTGCCCAACTGTCTTTTTTGACCAAAATTCAATTGATTGATTTAATTCCATCTAAGTGTAGTGTTACCCATGTCCAGGTGAGACATGCCCTGTAGATGCAGCTGTGTACTTTTTGGTTTTTTTTTGTGGTTGGAAACCCAGCCTTGCCTTACCCTCCTCCCAGGTACAGCTGCTGACATCCAGCTGCCTGGAAGATTTCTTATCCAATGAGACTGGATGGAGGGGGTTGAAGTGATGTGAAGGCAGACTCCTAGGTAGCTAGAAAGCCAAGATTATCCTTTACCCACAGACTGCAGGGCCTTCCTTTTGTGCCAGCACAGTTCTCTGCTGTTATTGACGGGTCTGAGACAGATCTGTTGCTTCTGGCAGTGCTCCTGCATACGAATCCCTGTTCATGTTTTCTTGCAATGCTACCATTTCGTACACTGTCTTTAAGAATAACCTTTTCAATGCACAATTTAGTGCATCCAATTTTTAGAATTAATAGTGTGGAGAGAGAGAGAGGTATTTCATCAGAAAGGGTCACACAGAAGGACATGGTCATTGTCTGTATAGTAAAACAGCACATGCTTTTTTTTTTTTTTTTTACAATATTTTGGTCTGTTTTAATTGTCAGTATTAGCGGCTACAATTAATATCTGACAGTAGCTTCTAAATACTCCAAATAACATATATGACGTAGAAGAAAAAGCTGTTTTTCAAAACCTAGCATTAGGGTAATACAAGCCAAGGTGAAAAACCACTATGAACAAGAAGCATGGGAAAGGGCAGAACAAAAGAGATGACAAGTGAGGGAGGGAGACAAAATTGTCATACTACCCACTGGTCACTTTTAAACAACTGGCAGATTTAAACACCTGTATGAAAGTTTTTTCAGATAGCCTTTGGAAACTTGAAAGTAGAACAGATAAGAAATTCTAGCATTGTGGTATATGCATGCATTTTAATTTCTGATATTAGTGTTGTTCAACAATGAGTCATCTATCTCAAGAAACAGCTATAGAGGATGTGTTGCTTTACTATGCACCAAACTGCTAAATTAAAGCCTCAGCAGAAGATTTTGAATTAATACTGTCAAAAGTCTAATACATTTTAATTATAAGAATCAAAGCACTTTAATATGCCAAGATTAATCTTTAAACACATTTTTATATCTGCTTTTTCCATGTTAATGCTCTAATAAAATTAATAACAAGCTAAAGGAAATTTTGTTTACCACTTCTACCATTTTAATACTTTGCTTTATCATGCAGAGTATTTCACTGCTGGTTTGCAGAAGTTGTGTGTAAATCAGGAAAGTACGATTCTGCTAACCTTCCAGAAGTAGTGTTGCTATTTGGGAACCATTTATGTGATTACTGTGTAGCACATGGCTCCTGATTTACATTCCTTAATTCCTTGCCGTATGTTGAGGGCTATTTAATAATTGGAGCATTTAACGCTGTGAAAGCAATGTAAATCAATTCCCCTCTTACCTGGGATTATTGTGCACATCAGAGGACATTAAACACTTTAGAGAAGTCGTGCAGCAGAGATTGGATCTAGTCTGACCAAATTGCATTTATTTTTTAATGTATATTGGTACTCCTCATGTATATTTTTGAATTGATATATATTGTATATTTTGAATATGGTTGAACCAGTAGAGATCATATGCCTTTATCTGCAATTTGTGTGGGAAAATCTGGGTGTCCCATGTTGCATCTGCTCAGTCTGTGTTTTTTTACAGACTGTAAATTAAGTATTTTATCATCTTGTAGTGTTATGATTAAGAGAGTTGATTTGAGATAAAAATCAGTGCTATGGACCACTGATCTTCACATATGGTTCAATAGAAATCAGTTAAAAACTGATTATGCTGTAAATAATGGTGTATGCTGTAAACTTTTATAGACTGCTTGCATTTAAGGTCTTTGATGTGAAAGTAGTTTCTTGGAGTTACCTGTCTTCATTGAGCACTTTCTGCTGTTTTAATTTTAAAAAATTGCATACTCTCCATCTCTTAAATACCTAGATGACATGAAAGCAATGTATCTTCTGTCTGAATTATTGCCCTAAATCATGCTAGTTTTCCTTTGGTCATCTCAATTGTTTGGTGCTGACTTTCTCATTCAAGAGAGAAAATTATCTTCCAACACATTCCTTTCTTTTTCTTTCTTGTATCCATTCTCAGTTGTTCTAAGACAACACAGGTTCCTCAAATCACTTCTATCAGGAAATTGGGAGGTATTCTAGCTTATTATTATTTCCATTCTTTCAAGTGTGTAAGCCTCTCATCACAACACCAGAGAGCAGAAAAGGAATGGAACAGATGAGAAAGTCTGTGTTTATATTCAAGAATTTAGAGGTGGGTTAAAGGGACAATTGCTACCCTTAATACAGAAGCATTATGTTCTAGATATTTCATTCTGAGTGACAATCTAAAGGCTACTGTAGATGCCTGTGCATTCTCACTATTTGAAATAATAATTTAAAGGCTCACTGAATGAGAAGCAGCTGAAGAGAGAGTTGTGTTGTGGTGTATATAAATGAGAACACCAAAGCTTTTAGTCTTAGATGCAGTGCTGTGTTGATATAGCCCCTCTGCCATCCTGAGGCATTCCATAGCATTTCATGGGCTTGTTTGTGTCAATAGTTTTAACTGAGCATCAAGCAGTGAACTTCTTTTTGCCAGATCTTTGTGAATTTGGTACTGCATCGTCTCATGCAGTTTCTGAAAGGAAAATGAAAGAGAATTCTACTTGGGAAAATAAATAAAAAAGATGAGAAGGGAGAATTATAAATGCCTGTTGTTTGAGATAAGGAAATGGTCACATTTTTAATAATCCCTTTCCATCTGCTGAGTGCTAAAAGATGTCAGAGAATTCTTTATGTTTTTACTAGACGTTTTGTCATTAATGACCATTAAAAGAAAAAAGAAAAGAACAGATAATCTGTTTTGCTACTGCATGATATGCTATTTTTTAAATAATTGTTTTAAAATAATATTGGCGGTAGATATTACTTGCATTTTAACAAAGCCATGGTTTCTGCTTGGAAGAATATGCACTTTAAGAAATTGGATTCTGAATGAACTCATATTAGTCATTGTTTCAAATTAAAAAAAAAAATAACCAAAGCCTACTTTTTAATTTATGCCTGTAAAAAGCCCAACCTGTTATTTAAATATTAAAAGCAGATTCCAGTCCCAAATATATAGTCGTTCCACATATAGAAGCCTAGTGGATTCTTGAAGTTCCATGGACAGCAAGAGGCAAATTCTCTTGTCACAGGCAAGAATATAAGACAAATTTGAGGAGGCTGCTTAATTCAAGCTCTGGGAGTATCCTGGGAGTATGTTTTAGAGGAGATTCTGGGAAACACTGTTATCTATAAAGTAGCTTGGAGACATTCAAGTGACTCAGCTGTGGGACTTCGGGTGCTACAGTACACTTCTTGTAGACACTTTGCACAGCCTTAGACGAAGATCTTTTTTAGTATTCACTAAATAACAGAAGAATAACTGACAACTGTGTAACATGTTAAAATGGGACTTAAAATGGCTTCAGTGCTGTCCATTCCAGTATTTTTTGCTTGTTTGGGAGATGCTTGTTTAAGTATTAAAATGATTCTTTGTTGGATCAAGCCATGAACTCATTGTCAGGACTCCTTATTAAGCAGGAAGCTTATTACCTGTGACCATCCCTGGAGTTGTCCTGCCAAGCAAAAAATGTTAAGAATAAAAAATAAAAGGCAGCTTGGCAGCCAGTCTGATTTGTGCTGTGTCTTGAAACCGTAACTCCACTTCTTCCTTCCCTGCATTTCAGCAACTGTGAGGCTCGGGAACGTGTGAGGAAAACGTGTCTAAATGTTCTTAAGCATGCTGGGTATTTAGAGTGGGACATGCACACAACCTCTGTCTGGTTTTAGTAATTCCTCTGGCCAGCTTTTTTGAGAATATAGAGGATTCTGGATAAACATTAATTTCCTGTTCTTCATAGTTATTTTACCTGGCTTGAAATAGGAACTGCTGCCTAGTTGATAGAAGGATTAGAATGCTGTCTAATTTTTTTTTGTTAATAGTGTGTCACAGTCTTCTGAAATACTATTATAGAATTTCATACAGTGTTACCTATTAAAAATATATTTGAGGATCCTGCTGCAAAAAATGCATTAAAAGTGCCCACTAATATGCAGCTCTATTAAATAAAGGCGCTACCTCTTTCTACCATTGGTTTCTGTCATGCTTGAATGCAAAGTACAAGGCTAGCAAAAGATAAAAGAGCTGCAGCTCAATTTTTAATGACTATACAATCCAGGACTATAATACCCAGACAGTAAGCACAGACATTAAAATTAATCTGTCTGAAAGGATCTTCATTTTCAATGCTTTCTTATGTCTGTTGATCTCTAGAGGACCTCCAAAGCCTTTGGGACTTTGGAACATGTGGGTTTCATACTTTGTTCTGATAGCAGCAAGCCTTAGGAAGATTCCAGCTGCTGGTGACAGGAGGTTTGCCACAGAATAAGCAAGACAGTCCTTCCCAGAGCTTCATCACAGTTTCTGTCAGCTCCAGGGTGGCAGCCACAGAGACAGGCACAATCCAAAGGCTTCTGCTGAAGCTGGTAATACTAGAGGAAGACTTTCTCACTGACTTCAGTGGGTTCTGGCATGCTACCCAAATTCCTTATTAAATAATTAACAAGGCTGAGAAGGACTGTGACAATGTCTGTTGTGTGTAGCCAAAGAATGAGTGCTCTGTATATCTATGTATTATCACAGTTTCATGGCCATCACATGGAGTTCTATGGTCATTTGACAGGTGCTTGATGCAGAAGACTTCTGATGTTATTCCAGGAAGTTAAGATAATTTAGGGGTTTTTTTTAATGTTTAGAATGTGAGAAGGTCCTGAAAGACAGTGTCCTTTCATAGCTTGTACTTCACTGGTAAGTTGACATGTTACATATTTAATACCTATATGAACCAAAGTGGCTTCTGAAATCCAACTTGGATAAAGTCTAGGATGAATGATCTTGGTTAGAAAAGCAGCTGGGCCTGTGTAATTGATGGGCAAACAAATAAGCTAACAACAAGAATGAAGTTTTTGAAGAGTCAGTAGCCACTATACAATAAAAGCACTTCTTAAGAAACCCAGACTTGGCTGCATTATGACTGCAAAGAGAAACTGCAAGGTGCTGTTTTTTAAAAATGATACTGCTGTTAGGGGTAGATGTGGTTTGGAATGCAGGAGGGACTGTCAGAGTGAGTGTATAAAATGGGATGATTTCTACATGCTGTAATAAAGCACAGAGATTAAACCTGAAATTAGCCTAGAAGCATAATGCAGCAAAATTTGCCAAGGTATTGGCAAGTACTAAGTAGTAAGGTCATAAAATTCAAACATCTAGAAAAATGAAGAGAGATAAAGATTTCTAAGTTTCTACAATCTGAAATAAATTTGGGAGTTTTTCTGCCTTGCATACATGTTATGGTTTTTCTTCTAATAGCACAAACCTCTAAGCAGAATAGACAGAAATATGATCTCATTCGAATAATAACTTTGCCCTCCCTACTTGTGTGATAACACCGATTCAGGTCAGTTCAAATAATTACTGCTCTGCTTTATCAAAGTCTGCTCCCTTCCAGACTTCCAGGCTTGTTTGAGTAATCTTTTGTCTTCCTCTCTCTCATTCTTTAGATAGTATTGGGGCAGTCTGGTTCATTTTAGCTGTATCATGCTCATCCTCTAAACAATGCAGTAGTCACATTTATTAGTCAGCCTGGTAATTATAAACACTCCTCATCCTGATGGAAGTTGTAGTGTCTAAAGGGACAAGGTTTAGTGCTGATGTTTTATTTTTCATTTGTGTGGCATGGGTTTCTGGTTTGCTGCCAAATGTGTTGTGTGTTAGCTAAGTTCCATTTACTTCAACATTTCAGTAACCCATTTTAACAAGATCACATTCCTTCCAGCCAAACTCAACTATGTTTTCATGTTTCTATTGAACATTTTATGCAACTTTAACTGAAAATTCCTCACATTGGTGGTTTATTTTAGAGGTGAATGCTTTGAAAAGATTTTTCTTTTTTTTTTTAATTTCTTTCTTTTTTTTTTGTTCTTCATATCATGTGACGATGTAATGAAGGCAGAAGAAAGGGAGATTTGGTGGATTTCATGGTAGTCTTATGAAACTTATGTGAAACAAGTTTCATATTGCTCATGTGTTTAGATGGTCCTTCCTAATAATTTAATTTACTTCTTTTAAACATTTTGTCTCTCCCTTTTTAATTGTACCATGGTCAGTGCTACTGTTAATTAACCAGTTACCACAAGTATTTATACAACCAAAGCATCCCTGTTGTATTACTACCTTTACAAAGAAGGTAAATTGGAGGAATACTCTGTTTAAATGGTAGGGAAAAAATCCAAAAAGCTGTCTAGATAGTTAATTGCTTTTTTAATCACTTGGAAGTCAATACCTCTGAGATTGTCAAAATGTTGCCGGAGGTGACAAAAGTCTATGAAATCAAACAGTAATGAGTGAGAGTATCTAAATATCTTCTTTTCCCAGTGCAAAGAACCAATTAAGTAATGTACTTTTGGGCTGTTTGAAATCTCTTTCATGTTGAAGTACTGGCAGGATTCAGGCTAGGCGCTGGTTGATTGATTGGCCCAATGTGATATGAGCTGCACCGTCAGTACAGTTGCCTTCTCATCAGGGATAAAGTACATTCTAGCTTAAACATCTTAGTTACTCCCTACCTGATTTGGAAAAGGGATCTGAATCCATGTTGGCTACTTTCCAAACCTTTCATGAAGACATGGGCCTTTTGATCGTTCTGAGAAAGTGGCTTCTTCCACTGGAGATGTTTTACTTATTTATTTGAATAAAACAGCTACATATGTCTCAGAACATGGGCTGAGATCTCTTTTTACCTGCTGGCCTTTAGAGGTGCTCATGGTCTTTGGCCAGCTGGCTTTACAAAACTGAGGGCTTAGGTTTGTCAGTTCCCACATCTCCTGGACCCCACATACAGTGGAATTCATTGCTTCCAACAGCTGGGCACCCTATGTGGAGCATGGGTGGAACTGGGCATGTTGGCACATCTCAGAGATGGTGTGGGCATGACTGTCTGCAAATGTGGTTCTTGAAGTTGATAAACTGAGTAGGAATCTGTCAAGCTAAGTAATTAAAAATGCTGAAGAGAAGCATGCAGCTGAAGCCTTTCCTCACCAGCACACGTGAAACAGCCAAGTTTGGGTGTGAAAACATTACCAGTCTCCTTTTCCTCTGTTCACAGGGATGTTCCCCCTCTAGAGCTCGTGTCATTCCTCCTTTCCTGAAAAGAGCCATGAGAGAAGCTGATAGTTGGGTTTAATGAATACTTGTAAAATAGAGAGCAGCTCTTGTCAAGTGCAAGCTCCAATTTAAAACAGAGGCATGAACTCAGTTACTGTGTGTCAGGTTCTGTCTTGACCATAAAGGTGAATTTTCTAAGATGCAGCATGCTTCCTCAGTCTTTGGAAGGAATTGTTCTGCTTTATGTAAATAATTAGATCTTGAGCAGAGGCTTCAATTTAAGTCTGCTCTATCCCATGAGTGCTGCTAGTCTGTGGAATTAGTCACTTACTTGTTTTCTTGCTTGCTCTCTCAAAATCTTTCTGGCTCAGTAAATTTGTAATTATTTATAGTTTGAGGAACTCATTGGAACTTGGTTGAGAGCCAGTTCTTTAGGCTGCTTGGCAGCGTTGGGATATTTTTGCCTGAAGGTGGAAACATAAACAGCCAGGGAATTTTAGGTACTGACAATGTTAGACTGCAATTTAGGAATAAAGGGGATTCAGATGAATATAAGTGCAAAATTCAGTCATTATGATCTGGACCACAGAGACATTCAGATTAACTTTGATTGATTTAAAGGAAAACTTGTAGCTTAAATAACTTTGTGGAAGTTGTCCAGTGTACTTTAATAAATAATTGGGCACCAAAATCAGTTTTTAGCTCTATCCTTGAGTAACTTTCTTAAATTTGTGGAAAGAGCATATAGTAGAGTTAAAACTGCACCTGAAATGTCACATCAGTCCAAAGGTCTTCATTCACAGGACCTTTTGGAAATGTGTTTAAATTTGTCACCTGACATAATAAGGTTTGCAAATTAAAGGTATCTTGGGAGGGAGAGAAGAAAAAGTAGTAAATAAATAATTTGTCTGTGGGATCTGCACTCTCTTTTTGACTGAGAATTAAATCTTAAATTTGTCATATACATGTGAAAATTATGTTAATAATGTGTAAATGCTCTCTAAGCACAAAGAGAATTTTTTTTCTTTTGATATCTGATAATGGTGCTAAGGCAGTTTGCATCAGTGTCTTCTACATACAGGACAAAGAGTAAATACTGACTATGATAATAATATCACATAATGTGATAATATATCACATTATTTGTGTTGCAGATATGCCTACATATCATTCTGTGCACATTTGATGGATAACCTGCACCTAAAAAAAGCTGTTAATTTAGCTAAAAACATATCTGAGAATGTTTTCCCAAGTCATATTTTTTTGCTACAGTAGAGAAAGCTGTAAGCTAACAGTTAAGCTAAATTCTTTTTTTTTCAGGTCAGTGTGTTTTTCTGATGGTCAGAATCTCTCAATCATTTCCAAAGAAACACTAATGTTTAACTGAATTATTGTATTATAGCAAATTCCTGTTATTTTGAGCGTTTTAAATTATTTCAGAATAATGAATACTACTTTGCTGAAATAAAAGGGTGGGCTTATATGCAACCCAAGTATTCTCTTAGTGCAAATGACATATTAGTATTTATGGTACTGCTTTACAGGCCTGCCAAATTTCATAAGTTCTGAATAGGAACTTAGGAAAGTCTGTCAGGGGAACGCCCCTGATAGACTTATAGCTTCCAATTTAGTAAGTGAGATAATGTCTTTTAATAGATATCACAGCTCTTCATGGGTAAGTCAGCTGGGGTCTCTTAGCCTACTGGCTTTCAATTCCTGTCTCTTCCTCCAGACATTTTCTCAAGAGTATATTCTTGTTCCAGTCAACACCATGAGAAATTAAGTACAGTGTCTGATCCTGGTCTTACTTACACCAATGTGACTCAAGAGTGCAACTGTTAATATAATACTTATAGCTATTACTATCTCTTACTGGTAAGCTTATTCTACATACACTTTGTTAAAGATGAAGATTTGAGAGAATCATGGCCTGCATTAAGAAATTTTCTTGTTGATAATTCATGGATAAAGTGAGACCAATGGAAGTGAAGTGCTGATGTCAAAGGGAGAAATGATTTTTTTTCTTCTCACAGATTACTTCAATTTACAAATTGGAAGTGGTTTTATGTAGGGCCTATGTGGCTTTGAGAGTGTTGTAATTTAAGGAATGATAATGAATGAAGATGCTGAAGTTGGATAAATAAAATAAATCAAAAATAAAGAACTGGCAGGACACGATTTTGAAATACTACAGATTTTGCTGCTTTTACAGCTCCGTGTTGCATGACCTCCTCTGACTCCTATTCCCTGCCAGCCAGTCAGTGTCTTGAGCTGTCAACAGACACACTAAGGAGCTTGTCAGATAAGGGCAGCATGTTGAGTTGGAACAGTGCTTGATGGATTAAGACCCTGGCTGTTTCACCTGTGCAATTTCTGACTTGTATTATGAATGACATTTTCAAGGCCTTTGGGCAACATTGCCAAGCATGCCCCTGGATACCATATTACAATGTCAGAACAATGTCAATTCCGGTTAAATAATTTTTATAGAAAAGTAATTAAATTAGCATCAAGCTTTTGACAGCATTTTCACAAAAACTCAGAAATCTTCGGTTAAGTTTCCCAACTACTTGTTATTGTTGTTGACATAATTAAAGAGCAGTATTTTATTCATGCTTCTCTAATTTTTTACATGCTTTAGCAGTCTTTCAGTTATAGCCTTGCAATGTTCTCACAGGCACTATTAATTCTATATTTAAAATAATGTTTGTCTGAATTTTTTTATAGGTGGAACTTTAGAACTGCATATGTATACTTTAAAAATTCTGTCCCACTTAAAAACACTTCCGATGGTTTTTAATTACCTCAAAGAGACTGTCTTCTATTTTAGCTGCCCAAACCTGTATTTACAGCTTTATTGACTAAAAATTCAAATTAAAAAGAATAAAAAGTCCAACGCAATCTACTAGGCATGTTTTCTTAACACATGCCTTAACACATGAATCAGTAATATACCCAGTTTCATGCAAACAAACATCTGGAACCTTTCTGAAGATTTTGCAGTGATCACACTCCTTTCTTCTCTTCTTTTAAACATACATAGAATGAGCCGTGTTTTGTCTCTACTGTCTGTGAAGAAAGGACTCTAGATTGTTTTGGTAATACTCAGGTCATGAGTAATGAGTAATGAGTAATACTCAGGTCATTCTCAAATATGAGAAATACGCTGAAAACTTATTTAAATAAAGATAATGCTTTCTCAGCATTCTACAGGAAAGGGAGAGCTCTCAGGTGTGCAGAATCCTGCATGTCTGGTTACCTCAAATCACAGACACTGGAACTCTGTGTACCTTGCCAGGGATGCAGGCAGCTGAGAAGGGACATATGAAAGGACTCGAAAAATTTTGAAAGCTGCTGTCAGAGAGCAGACCAAAGGAACTCTTTGAAAAGTCAAATGCCTCTGTGGAATTTTACCATTATGACAAACTGGTAAATGCTCGTGAGGAACCTTTTCATCTGGCTTTTCTGATCATCTCCATTACTCAGTCTGGATTGGTTTAGACTTCAGCCACTGCAAATCCTCTGCCAAGCAGCCTACTTCAGCTGAGCCAGCTCTTCTACTGAGAAACAAGTCAGCAGGATTTCAGACCATCAGAAAGGGTATCCCGACAGCAGGAGAGTTGGCATAAAGCAATTGACAATGCCACTCTAGCTGAGCTCTGAACCACTTTTCTAATTTTTTGACAAGTCAATGATGTTGACATTTTCCAGTGTGGTTACTTAGTTTTGGACAGCTGTAACCAGACTCGACAAACGCCTGTACTTCACATTACTTACACGCAATTTAATCCTTCTGCCTCAGCTTCCCAGGTATGGAAAATGGAGGATAATAAAATTATTATCTTCATAGAGAAGTTGCTATAATTAACATTTTTTAAAATCCTAGATGTAATTAAAGTACACAGCAAACATTCCAGCTAAGGACAGATGAGGATGTATAAATTTTCTGCAGTTTGGGATATGTATTGCTTTTTCTTAGTTTCTGTGTTTTATTTTTTTCTGGTAATGATACCAGTTTTATTGATGTCAGTTCAAGTAAGGAAAAGGAATCAGAAGAAATCAGTGCTTGAGAACCATGTGCAATATGATATTAGTAATTAATGCTTATTTTTTACTTCCATAGGATGTGTAACTTTACTGAACTATATTTTGTCAGTTTAGCTTTGGCGTCCATCATCTGAGAAACTAGTCTGATCTAAGTCAGATAGGGCTTCTTTTTTAACATTTATGACCAAAGCAGGTTAGAAATGGTACTGTAATAGCTTTTGCAGAATTTTAGAGTACTTCACTGAAGGTAGCAGCTACGTGTTAAATTCTTTACCTGAGATTTTTTCCTCTAAAAGAAATGTCTTAAATAGAAAGTATATCCTTACATTTTGCTGTTCCCATTTCTTGTATAACCTTCAAAAGCAGTGATCCAGAATAACTTAAGCGCCCACAAGTATAAATGAATCTACCACCCTTCCTCACAATAGAGGTTTCTTTAAAATCTAGTTTTTCAGTGTTGGCCTCCATTGATTTAAGCACTTTTGAAAATCAGGTCTTTTAGTTATGTGCTTACATGTCACTTGAGGAAACAGACTTTATAATCTCAGTATAGAAAGCCTGTCCTTAACTTTTCTCAAAAAAACCCAGCCTAGATTTGTATGCAAACACATGTTGCATTGAACATCTTTTAGCTGAGTATATTTCTTGGCTTTTCCACACGGTCTGATGATCCAGAACTCTTTGAATCTCTGGTGGGCTAAGTATGATGACTTGTGCTTTTCTTGACAGAATATGAGTTATAAAAAGCCTGTAACTGTGACGCCTGCTGGATGAATTTTGATTAGAGAGTCCATTTGAAACTGTGCTTTGTGCTTCTGAATTCTTTGTTTGACAAGCATATACTCCTTCAAAGCAATAGCTACAATTTTTTATTGTAAAAAAAGGAGGATGTATTTTTTCTTTTTGTAGACATTGATTCTGAACCCTCAAGTTCAAATTTTTAATTCAGAGGATCCTGTATTGTAACACTACGTAAAGTAACAAGAAGTAACAAACACAAGACTTAGGCTGCTAACACTAATGGATGGTAACAGGAGTAATCCAAGATTTATTACATTTCAACTTCTTTTGTCTTTAAGGACTTGTTTTCTTGGAGGTGGAGTATGAATGGGAACTTCATAACAATGCAGAATTTGGAAAATAGGAGGCAAACAAAAATCTGCCATTTCTTCCTTAGTGTACTTTTCTCTTACTTAACATAAATAAAAAAGTGGAATCTGCAGACTGTTCTAATAGTTTAAGTTGTGATCAATGTTTGTTCTCCTCTCTGTCTTTTCTGCTCGTTTCTGATGGAAGAGTAGATCCAGAAGAGTTTAGAAATTATATAACAGATTATGGGATTTTTTTTTAATTAAAACTTGGAATGCAAGGCAAGCTTGAAGATCCCATGTCCTGTAGTTTAGTATATGCAAATATTAAGATAATTCCTCTGGGTCAAATAATAAATCAAATACAAATAACTGATAGCAATAGAATGAGGTTACAAGAGGACCATGTTTACAAGCATTTGGGGGGACTGTGCAAGTAAAGATTTGCAAAGTGACTTTGTTGTCTATGGTAGGGTTCCTTCAAGTTACAGAAGTATATTTGAAATTAGCCTTGGCACTCTGCTGTTGGGTTACTTGATTGTCAGTCATATTTTTGTAACACCAGTGCTTTTCGTGGAATTATAATTAATACATTCCATTGTCATCACAGTACAGGCCAAATTTCACAATTAGTCCCTGCAGCACCATTTTACCTCCTGAAGAGTAGCTCTCTTGTCCCTCTCCCATTTCATTCCAGTCTGTGGCAGGAAACCATTTGGAGATAATAATACTTTTTTTTTTGAGAGCGTCTCCCACAGGCAGCATTAAGTCTTTAGTCCTCTGAAATGCACTTGTGGCTTCTTTCTTCTAGGAAACTTCAACCAGGCCCATACTTTAGCCCTGTTGAGTACCAAGAACAGTGCATACTCAGCACCTTTTCTGTCCACTGACTTGAAATTTGTTTGTAAAATGTTTGGAGTAGAAATCAACTCAGCTTGTGTAAGGATGCTTCATAAGGGATCCCAGAAGTCTCTATGATAAAAATAAACATATCTCAGGACATGCAGAGGAACTGTAGGAGTCAGGGGTTTTTTTTATTTGCTTAAAAAGAAGACATGATCCTGGAGAAGAATACTCTTTTTGGTAGGAAGGGCTTTATGAAGTCCTGTATTCTAGCATTTGGCTGAAGAAGGAAGTTTCCTTATAGATGAGAACAGAGGGATATTCCTCTCCCGTGCTCCAGAATTTGCCTGAAATCACTGTATCTTTGCAGCTGCATCCCTTTGAAAATGCACTGCTCTCCGTGCAGCTGCTCATGGGTGAGTCCTGGCCCTTTCCTGGTGGCTGGTAGAAACATTGCTGTCATCAGTGAGCACCACTGGTTTCTCCCAGTAAAAAACAGGGATTATACTATTGGCCTCAAGATAATTAGAAGTTTGCTTATATAATTTATTCGTTGAAAGGCAGCTTTTAGGAAAACAGAAACTGTTAACTGTCCACATTTAATAATGATTAAATATGGAAATATAATGATAATATAACAGCAGGATCACTTACACAACAGACATTTGTATTTTTTTGGGGAATGGGAAATTCTACAATGAGTCACCTAGTTGCACCTAGTTATATTCAAATTTTTCTTTTCCAATCAGCAGCTGCCTTTAAGGCAGAGAGTTCCTTGTGTTGACTGTCTAGAATGCAGACTGTAGTTGGCAACTGCTGTAAGAAATTTCCTGTGCGTACTAAACCTCTTAGTGAATATCATTCTATTTTGAGCCTAATTGAAAACTGAAGGTAGAAAACTAAGCAATTATTTTTCCCTGCAGTACAATATCTAATATTCTGATTTCATGGCTGTCTGACTGCAATGATTAGGAAGGATGTTTTCTCAGTGTGTTCACAGCACCACAGCAATGTATCAGCAGCACTGTGTATCAAGGAAAGGAACTGTTATGTTAAAATATGTGCCACTTAAAAACACACCCAATTGAAAAACAGGATGCGGTTCTGTTACATTTGGTGCAGTCAGTAATTGCCTTTTCTTGTCTTTTTCTTAGAAAAAGCTGTTAAGGATGTAGAAAACAGCCTTTAGCTAGAAAGGCTTTAATAGGAGAGATCTGCAGCATCAGGTAACACCTCTGCAACAAAGGCATTTTGTGTTTAGAACTGTTCTTCCATGTTAAGTCCAAGATGCTGTGGTAATTTTTGCTGGTAGCGAAATGGGATACACATGTGTAGTTGCTGATGATTGTACAGTTGAACAAACAGAAACAAACTGTTCTGTGGGACAAACACTTGTTCATTAACCTCTGTGTTAAGTGGGAGAGAAACCCCCAATATTTACAACAAGATACTACTGAGGGGTAGTAAACAAGGAGAGAAACCTGTTCAAAATGTCCCGTAATCTTGCATAGAGAGTTAAAAAAATAATACCAATTTAAAACGTTTGCTTGTTTTTGTTTTTGTTTTTTTTCTTTTTATATCAGATAGTATTACTGAAGTCTTCACTAACATCTATGTGACCAGTTTTGGACCTGTGTCAGATACTGATATGGTGAGTTCCTGAATCTTTTGCATGTATGGGTAAATGGTGTAAAACATATATAAACTTTGTTTAAACTTGTATTCTTCTTTTACTTACTGAGGACGAACTTGACACAATTTCACTAAAATCAAAAAGTGCCAAACCCCATGTAGTTCAAAATTTGGAAATTGGTTTATAGACTTTACATAAGTGTGCTTGTGTTAGCTGTCTCGTTCAGACCAGTAAATCTTCTGATTGTCCCACTGACTGTACTTTGGTTTATATTCTGGGGCAGTCTTGATATGAAAAAACTGGATTCCTTTAGGGTGGAAACCTGGAGTGAAAGGAGCACTCTTAAATATTGGCAGTAGACTGAGGGACCTGATGGGAGCCAAATCTAAATTAAACCTCTTAAAAGACATAGCTTGGAAGCTGGGTCATCAACATGATTGTGGTGTTTTACAGATCTGTCCTTGATAATTTGCATTGTTTAGTAAGCATTTAAAGAAGTCAGTGACATCAAGAAAGAAAGAAACTTTCAGAATATTACTCTGGGTTATAGGGATTTGTTTGTAGGCTCACTGCAAATAATACAGAGAATGGGGAGAATGTTTCACACTGGGTAGAAAGATCTGATAGATATAGCTTCTATAAAAGGGAAGGAATCTCAAACTTATGTTAACTACCTGTTATGCTGCTGTCCACTTGCCTGGTTTAGGGGAATGTGGTTTCATTTGCTCTGGGAATGTATAGGAGAGAACAAAATTCTCAGCAGATTCAACGACAAGCTTTTACTTGCAAAATTTGAACCTTAAGATAAAGTAAGATACTTGACAATTTTTAAAACAACATCCAGGCAAAGTAAGTACTTCACAAACTTTAATCTAACTAACTTAAACTTAGCCACCTTAACAAATCCAGACACAAGGCATGTACCAAGGCTTTGGCAGTAATTTTTTAGTCTGGCTTACAATGTATTTTGAGAAGAAAGGGACAAAGAAAGAGAAAGAAAGGTTAAGAGTAGAATGATATCACCATCCATGGATTCAGTAACAAGACTTGATTGTTGCATTTTTGATGTCCTTTGGTCCTAGTGGTATCTTGATCCATTTGGGGTGGGAAAAGCCACAAAGCACAAATTCCAGAGGGTTTATATATGCTTAGCTTTAGGTGGAATGCCCAGGCACCTTCTCTGGGGCGGGGAGTTTTTGCTGTCTTTTGCAGCACCTTGGATCTGTTGCAACACTATGGATCCTGTGCAGTCCTGTGGTGCAAGGCCCCAGAAATTAGTCTGGGGGCATTTTGGGGGTCTTTGAAGGTTTATGACACTTTCTAAAACATGACAGCTCCCTCTCAATCAGTACAGTTGAGCTTGTTACACCCCATCAAAAGGGATGAACATCTTCAGTCCTATGCCTGAATGTCCCAGTATGGCCCCCAAGACAGGAAGAGTTTTATATCTGAGCCACTTGTGCAGAGAAGGACATCAGTATGATAAAAAGTATCAATCTCCCTCACAGGATCTGCTTCTTTTTGGCCTCTTCCCTTATCTGTCTCAAACCTCAGCTTCTTGCTAAACAAAGGTTGCTTTGTCCTGGCCAACCTCTGGTGCCTCTGCACCTGGGCTGTTTCTGTGCTTATCCTCAGCAAAGCACCTGCTGCTTTTGCAAATGGCTGATTGTTTGAGCCATTAACCATTAACATCTCGATCTCACATACTGCCCTTGTCAGTCCTGCAAGAAATTATTTTTGCAGTGTTCTGAACATTCATTATTATGTATGAGACAAATAAAATACTACCTAGGTGTATTGGTAGATAGTAAAAATGAGTCTTTTTTAAATCAGACAACATTTCTTTTTCTCTGAAAATATTCAGGTTGTGCATCATATGAAACAGGGAACATCACGATGTTATGAACAAGTTTATGAAGCTAAATTTTTCATGGCACATTGTACATTTTAAAAGTTATTTGCTTACTGACTACTAGGTAATCATAGCTTTGGAGAATGTATTCTGGCAGGCTTTTGTGTTTGTTTTTTGTGTGGGATAGTTTCAGTTTTCAAGCTGTTTTAATAGTTATGACTACATTAGTAAGGCTTCACATGAAAGGCCATTTCACGGGAGAAATAGACTTATTTTTATTCTGATTCTCTGGAGGTGATTTTTTCTAATGATTTTAAGTTTATGAAATTGTTCTTATTTTGTTAAAAGGTATCCACAGCTATGTAGAAAGATGATATGAACACCTTGACCTTGTTGGTCTAGTATCTCATGACTTTAGAGTGGTAAAGTCTTGTGTAACAGGGAGATGATATTAATTCACTTTCAAAGATGAGTACTGAAGACCAAGGAAACTTTCCCAAGGCTGTGCAAGTCATCTGTGCTTCAATGGAAATACAATGAAAAGTTCCCTGAGCCTGTTCCCTCACTCCCAACACACTTTTGACATCAGTGGATAAATGTATGGAGAACTCTGGGTGTCTGTTTGCACAGACATGTAGACAGTGCAGTAAAGCATCAGCTGTAACAGATCTGTGCAGAGGTTTTAAAGCAGAGTGCAGTGCATCAGAATGGCAGCTATTACTCTAATGGCTAGGTTTATTTGGAGATGAGTAGACAGATAAGAGCAGTTTAATTCTTATTACTACAAGCTTCAGGGTTAATTTAGCTTGTTCTGTTGATAATTATAAAATAATTTTGAAACGTATGAGCAGTCAGTTAGAAAATTCCAACATGTGAGTCCTGAAATAATAGCTTCCAAACCATCATGTATTCTGTTGAACATGAAGGTGACATTAGAGTTTTAACTGTGAGTACTTTTTCATTTTGGAACTGCATGACTGAATCGATAATGTAAACTATTACACAAAGGATTCGTTGATATTTTCTTCTGTAAATTTTGGAAACTCTGGGATATTATCTATTTTTTTATTTCTTCCTTAAAAAGCTTCGTTGGAAGAACAAGTTTGACTCTTGCCCATGTACTCCAGAATTTTCAGAGGATCCCAAACTCAGATTTTTTTAGGAAGGTTGGATCCCAGCCTCTACTGTTACAGTGTGAATGGTTAGGCCCTCAGTCACATGATGTATTTAGGCTGAACACTTCTGTTGCCCAAAACTCTCGTGATTGTTGCTGCCCCTAGGATTCCTTCCACTGGGGTTTCTTACAGTAATAAAATCATCAGGTGTATGGTTGCACCCCTTTGCATGATCTGTTTTCCAGTTTGTTTTTTCCTCTTGATTAGCGTCTTGTGATGAATAATGGTACTTAGAAGAAGAGGGCTGTGTTTGAAAACAGGAGAGGGACTCACTGATATGGGAGGTGTTTAATATGCATCTAGAATATGGAAGAAGGAAGCAGCACACAGGCAGTGATGGGTGGATTGAAGCTAAGTATGCAGTTCTCACATAGTGTTGATGGACAAACTTGATAAAATGTAATTCTAACCTTTGTTGCTGAATTGCTATGAATTTGGGAGGTTTCTCTTTTCCTCACAAGTAGGTCCCATTAATGGTAATATAGTATGGTGTACAATCTGTGACTCAGTAGGATTGCTAGGATGAGGGGTTTTATTCACATTCTCTGTATTTTTCCAGTATCATAACTTCGCCAAAAAAAGTTATGCCCAGGGGAATCTGATCTTTGACTGATTTTAAGCTATCTGAAAGTGCTGTGATAAATTCAGGAAGTAGTAGCTGAGGCTGGGATTCTTTCTCCAAATATGTTGAGTCGAAAACATTTGGTTCTTAGAGTGGATTAACATTTTGACTGAGCTACTCTCTGTTCTGACCAAAATAGTCAGCTACCAAATCTGTTCACTCTTGATCAGGAGTTGCAAACTGTGCTTCAAATGAACAAAAATATTTGGGTATCTATATAATTTGTCAGGAAAAACTATTGTATGTCAAGCATTCTATTTATGTCAAATATGCAGTGCCAGTATATAAGAATTTTCAACTTCCTTTTGCAAACTAGTGAGAATCAATGATGGCAAAGCAAAACACAGGTTTAAACAGATTTTACTTTAACTCTTCTTTTTGAGCAGTTATTTCTCAGAAATGTTCAAGTTCACTATTGTGATTCTATGCCTTATAGGCTTCAAACCCAATCAGAGATACAAATTTATTTTGACATTAGCCTGAGAGAGAAAAGCTGCATTGTTTAGAAAAACAAACAAGTGAAATATTGGACAGAACAACTGAAAAACAAAGCTTCTCCTAATTTTCTGAAGAGTTATAGGACTATAATTATTATTACAGAGGCTTATTAAAGCATTTATCATGAAATTAAAATGTTTAATATCTAAAAATTCAGAGGTAAAGGATGAACCTAGTTGGATTATAATTTGTAGGATAGAAAGGATTGAACATTAAGCCTGATTATTTTTAGGTTTTTAAAAATGAATTATTTGAAATCTAGTAGACTGTACCATCTTTGTACAGCTACATGTTACTGTCTTGAATTTCATCACTGAAAGCAATGTATTTTACTTCTTTTTGTCAGACTTGGTGTCTTTCCAGGCTCATCTGACACTTTGGCTCCTAAAATTTCTCCCATAGCCGTAGACATAGTAAGTGGTGATGTCCACAATTGAAAAAAAATTATATATATAATAAATGAGACCTATTTATTCCTCAAGTAATAGTTATTTTATGTAAGACAGATTATGTAGGCACTGAGGCCCCTTATATAAAGAGTGCTGTGAAGAAGGGTTTGCCAAGATTTAGCAAATTTTGCTTCAGAACAGTCTTTCTGATTGTCACTGAGAACGGTCTTTCCTGCATTCCTGCAGTACCTGGTTAGTAGGCAAGCAGGAATTGAATCAGTTTAGCTTCCATATTAAAACTAAGAAGCTTTCTGAAACTTTTGTACTTCAACTTGCACTCTTAGATTTTCATTGTTATTGGAGAGTTTTGTTTACTGTGGTTACATCTTTGTCCCCAAGTTGTTTGTAAACAACAGTTTTTCCTAGTTTCTTTATGATAGACTTCCCATTTTTCACTTTGAAGTTAAGAAACAGGAACATTTCTCTGTAGAGATCATCATACACAGCAAGTTCATCACTCCACACACTTCCATCTTATCAGTTTTAAACTGAAATGTCAATAAGTATTTCTGATTTTTCAAATAAAGCCAGAATAGAAATTTTCAGTGAAGACTGAAAGTCAAATACAGAAATGATCAGAAGGGTTGTTAATGCATTCATCACTACAACTGAGGATAGTTGTTTAGAGAGAGTGACTGAACTTAGAACTGTTCCTTTTTTTTCTGTCTGTTTTTCAGATTTCCTCATTTCAGTTTATATTTCAGATTCTGTTTGAGGTTTTTTTTTTCCTGTGAAACTTACTTTTAGCTCTGTTTCAGAGTCCAATTATTAACTAGAATTCCTTAACTTAAGAATCACTTTACAGAGTTGGTATGATTTTTTTCCCAAAAAGATCTAAAAAAGTACTGCAATTACTTTTATGTAGTTATTATTTGAACTTAGTAAGAGAAAATTAAAGATTAAAAGAAATGATAAATACATTTAGACTTTTTGGGTTTTAGGGAGCATTGGGTAACATCTAGGTTGTGTTTTTATAATTGATATGTTTCTGAAAAGTCAATAAACTTGTTGTTTTATTATTGGCTCAGGTAATTGCAAGTTAAATTCATACACTGAAATTTTGATGAGAATATCTCACATGATCTCTTTCAGAGTTTCTGTCCTTTTACTCTGTTGGGAAGGCTCTTTCCTCTGAGCAACATCCTGCCAAGTGGATCAATATTAGAGATTGATTTGTCAGAGTCTGTGTCCAAGCCTGTCACTGCTGTTAGCTCTCTCTGTACCTTTGTTTGGTTTCCTGTTCCTGGCACTAGGCATCCACTGTGTTCTAGGGTTGCTCTTTCTTTATGTCTGAATAAAAAAGGGATAATGACAAGTATTTTTATTTTCAGTGACAGCAGTGGGAAAAATGTCCTGTAGTGTCTTTCCTAAGTAATCCCTATTCATATCTTTTACAGAACTCTTATCCCTCCTTGGTGCTTCTTTTAGACTCAGAGCTCATTCTACATCAGGTATATGGCAAAAAAAGAGAGAGAAAATTATTCAGAGAAGGTCCTTTTCATAAATGAATATGAATATGGATATGAATAGAAAGACATTCTCTTCCCTAGACACTATCATTCAAATTGGTTAAACACATTTTTTGCAGATTTTTTAATACTTCATGTTTAGATTAAATGCTTAGACAAAAATGTCTGAAGTTGACAGATTAGGCAGAAATGAAAGACTTGAAATGAGTTCTTCAAATAGAGAAAAATTGTGCTGCAATTCCCTAGAAATATTCCACATATTCTTGATAGTATTAAAGGTCATATGTATCTGGGAGACATTACTTATGTATTTAAAAATGAATTCATGTTCCTTTGAAATGCAGCAGTGGGCTTGTGTTTCAGTTTTTAAAAGGGCTGTTAAGGGTTTTGATAAAAAATAACCAACTGTGCAGTTTCAAACCACAATCCTCATTCATCAGAGTACTTTCAAGGAATCTGTTCACTAATATGTAAGATCTACACTGTGAAAGACCTGAAGGGAATTTCTGGCTGTCTTCTATTTCATTCTGTGTTCTGTGTTGTGAACGCATGAGGAGGTTTTGGAGAAGAGGAGATGGACTCAGTTTATTTATCTGTGCAGTGAGGTTTGATGTTGATACACAAGTGCTTGTACGGAGCCTGAGTAGTCAGTGCCTATGATTGGAGCATTGAGGGGGTTTGGAGGAGAACTCTTCAGTCCTCCTATTGTACAACAATTGCTTGTTATTAGAGAGGAAAAAGGTAGAAAGTGAGATGGATTGTTTGTCCAGTCTGGTGGTGGGCCTAGGTAAAGCAGGCAGTACAATGATGAAGTAGCTTCTGCAGACTGTTGTAGCATGTTAGTCCTTCTGTGTGCCATCTGCACCCTGCACAGACAGATCTACCCACAGAGACAGCCACCAGGACGACCAGCTAATGATGTGATCCTCCTACTGTAGAGCTAATTACAGCACTCAATGAAAATGTCTAGTGGGCAAGTTTAATAAATTGAATTGCAGAAGTTGCATCAAAAACTTGCACTTGTACACTGATGAATATCATGTCATCGTAAGTCTGCATATACTGGGCAGATTTTTCTTTGACTAATTACATTTTTTGAATCTTCTGTCTAAACTGCATCTTGGTTAACTTGAAAGTAATTTTGATGCTTAGATGCATACCAATCACGTTAGTATTCTACAGCACCAGTTACATACTAAGATTGCTAATTTTTTTTGACAAATACAGAAGAAAACTTACATGTTTCCTTATGGCAGATATGAAAAGAAGAACGTTCATTTTAAGGATTAAAATGAAGAAATTATACTGATGTAAAAACAAGTATTATGCAGTTCCTGTATTAGCTAGGCAAGATTTAGGTCCATTAATCTGAATTTCATCAATGTATCAACCATAGTATTTCTAACTGTTTTAAGGATGAAAAGCTATATGTGCATTTCCCCTTTGCTTGCTTTTAATTTTTTATTTGCCTTTTAAAAGTTTTATATTTTACAGTATTTAAAATCTGTTTTTATTGTCATATATATGTGTCTGTTAATGACTTTAAATGTGGTCAGGAAAAAGACAAATATAGTTTGGATAAATGACTAAGAAAAATCTTTACAAGTAGGGAATGAAGAACTCTGGCTTGAACTATTCATTAACAAAGTGCTGTGTTCCAGAAGGTAATTAATAAAATGTTCCGTCTGCTTCAGGACAACAGTTCTTTCTAATGGACACTTACAATTTTTGAGATTTGGAACGCATCCATCTTTGCTCCAAATGCTGAAGCTGCCAGAGTGTGCCAACCATTATTGGAAAGGTTGAGAGTACAGCTTTTTTTTTTGTTTGAACTTTTCCTATATCTGGCCTTCACACACACACACACACAAAAAAAAAAAAGACTGCCATTTAGTGGGGAGGCTTTGCTTATTCTCAGGTCAGTTAAAGCTTCTGCCAGGGGTACTAACATCTTTTTTATTGTGCACAGTGTTACACACAAAAACTGCATATTAAAAGAGAAATGAAATTTCCTCACCATTTTAGTCTTCTGACCATTGAACTGGCAGCGGGTCAAGTGCTTCTTAAAACTGTAGCAAGAATCTCATCTCTAAAATAAAATAAGGTAGTATAATACATATTTGAAAGATTATGTTTAATTGTATTGCATTAGAGTCTGGCTGTATGAGCACCATTTTAGACACAACACAGTAGGAAGCACTTTCTTGTCTAGAAATTTATCACAGGAGTCTTCTGAAGACCTGGAAGTATGCTCCTGTGATTTTGTGGAGATACTGCACTATATATGTACTGGAGAGTGGTTAGGTCATGTCCAAAGAGAACAGTTTTTTACATAGGAGAATATCTTCAGAATGAATTAAATTAGAATCAGGTATTAATCTGAGTATTTTTTTCTAGAGTCCAGATTTGCCTTTGTCGCAGAACATTATTCTTGATTGAAAAGTAAACATTAAACAGCATTTGTCACAAAGTGGTATATATCAGATATGTATCAGATAGTCTCAAAATCTTTATGCAGCTGTCATGGGTTGGCGCTCGCCCAATGCCAGTGCACCCATGAGTGTCCTAGTGAACTACTTTGAGATGTGGTCAAGAATAGAGCAGAGCAGGCCTAAACTTGAAATAGAAAGACAACTTTATTAAACTACATAACAACAGACAATTAAAAAAAAAAAAGAAAACCCAACCACCCAGAAACAGAAATTAAAACCTCCCGGAACATTTCTTCTCCTCCCACCCCCAATTTCCATCCCTTACATGCTCACACAGTTAACACTCGCACGTTACCCTCATCTCACTTGCTTAAACCTTCTACAACCCTGGGTTCCCCATCAAAGTCATCATCCCTTAAAAAAAACAATCTTCAATCCATCCAGGGAGAGAGGAGTCTTTCTCACACCACAGACCCCCCACAGGAAACACAGGTCCACCATCCCGTGTTCCCACGTCACCCATGG
>VXBR01001840.1:203472-339528 GCA_013400215.1 Cisticola juncidis | reverse complement strand
CAGGCTCCGGCAGCTCCCACACGCAACTCGCAGCTCCAGCTCAGCACCTTCTCCCTGGGAGGCGGGGAAGAGATGGGACGAAGGGAGGGGGACGGGGACGGGGGACAGAGGGCACCTCCAAAGTTCTCCACCCCTCCATCCTGGATGGGGCTGGCTCTCTCTTCTTCCCCCCCGGGCCTACCTCAGCCAGGCCAACCTGGCTCCCCTCCCCCACCCAGCCTGGTCAGCTGGGCCGGGGGGAGGAGAAGGATGCTCCTCTCCTGAAAGCGGAGCCAGAAAGAGGAAATCCCTCTGGGAATCCTTGCTTTTGACCCCTTGTGTCCTCAGAGGTGTGTCCAACCCCTCAGTGGCCACCAAAGGTGCCAGCATTCAAACCTGACCACTGATTGGTTTGACCTCAGCTTCCTGAAAAACTCACTTCCCCTCAAACCAAGATAGCAGCATCTTTTTGTAGCTGCTTTTTATCATATTTATTATATTCCAAAGTACTTCAATACCTTCCTGTTTTTTCATTTTTTTTACTATGGTAAACATCAGTAGGGATATTCATGATAATAAATAGAAGGGCACAGAAGAGAACATCTATCAGTGAATATAGCACTGGGATGCAAAAGCAGGGGTTGTATTTTGATTTAAATAATAATTTTAAATGGACAGTGAAAAAATTGAGATCCCAATACTTTCATTTACAAAAATGCAAAGAACTCTATAGAAAGATAAGTTATTTAAGAACTATGTGAACTAGTTGTAAAATCTATTGTGGTAAATGGAAACAGAAGGTGTTTGTCATGATTCACACCAAACCTTGGTTTATTCCCTATTTCCGTCTTTTAAATGAGATGTTCTGAAGTAAAGATCTCCAGCACAGACTGGACTGTGTTACAAACCACCCTAAACATGAGAGTAACTTAGGTTTTTATTAATTGATTCCTGAGAGCTTATTAGGGTGAAACAACACTGAATGATGGGTGTTTATCCCCGTGCATATATATATATGTGTATATGTGTATATATATATATATATATTTATAGACATATATATGTGAGAGTTAATTTTTGACAATTTTGGTTGCAAAAGAAAGGAGATATGTAGCCATTTTGGTTATTATCATTGATAGCAATATAGCAGTACAAAAGCAAAAAATAACTGAAGAAAATTTATAAGGAAATGAAAGAAGGAGAAATAAAGGAGAAGAATAGATATCTACCACACATGAATTCAACAAAACCTGGTGTTATTTCAGTGTTTGTTAGTCAAAGTGATGGTCATAGTTTTGATATGTCAGGGGTGGGGGAAGCCCATGAAACACTGAGTCCAGTGGGTTAATATATGTTTGAGTTTACATGGGAGTGCCCAGACACCTCTCCTGGGGAGGGGAGTTCTACATTGTCTTTTGCAGCACCCTGGATCTTTTGTGACTGAGGATCATGTGCAGTCCTCTGGTGGAAGACTCCAGAAATGAGTCTGGCAACTATGGTCTCCCCCTGCCAGACCCAGCCAGGGCTTATTTTCACCACATCTGCTGAGTTGACTTTTCTTGTGCATACATCCCTCTCAGCCTTGTTTACTTTTCCCTAGGTCTGAGATAATGGGACAATAGTAGCACCTTTATCTTATCTCAAGTTCCCATCAGGAGGCTTCATTTATTGACCAGATTTCCAGGAATTCACAGAGGCATACTGGGGAGAGAGAGAGAGGGGAGTTCTGTGGTCTCAAATAAGCAGTTGCTTCTTTATATGGTTTGCCATAGTGGGCAAAGTCCTTTGGTGATTACCTTAACAGTGTTTGAGCCATTACCATTGCCTGTGGATCAATCAGAGATTTCTCAGTAGAATCTCTCAAGGCTACATCTCATTCTACTGCTCATTCTCTCCTACTCATTCTAATTCCTTAGCTGTTGCCATGAAGCAGATGCGGGTTTTTGTGAAATGTGGCTGTTTTGATTTAGTGGCATTTCATGTCTGCTTTTTTTTTTTTCCTATTTTATTTCTCTTGTAATTCTTTTTACGTATGTTGGAAGACAGTAAAATAGCAAGATCTCTGAATTTCTTTATTTATGGAAGCATTGCAAAAAAGTCCAGATTTATGTTCTAATCATTTATGTGTAGGGAAGTTTGTCAAAAGAACCTGTAGGACATATCACTCACTCCTGTTGAATTTCAGTGGAATTTCAAAGTCTTAATCCCTTCAGGCTCTTCTTCCCAGCTCTTTATACCTCAAACATCAGTCTTACCATAAAAATGATTTATTGGTAAAGCCCCTCGGATGAAAGCCACAAGGAGGGCCTTAGGGCAATTGTTTTGCTTTAATTACCTGGTATTTATATCCATATTTCCTATACTCCCCTGCAGTTCGTGATCCTTCATGATATTATGCATTTTGTCACTTCCCTGGTCTGCAATTGAACTGATAGATAACTTGTTACTTGTAAATGGGATTTTAAGTCACCTGATATTTAACAGATAAAACAACATATAAATCAGCAAATAAGACAGTGAAATGTGATCTATCATAGAGAAGTGAGCGAACCACTTGTTATGAAGCAGTGTTTCTAGCAGTGATGAGGTACTGAACAAAAACAAGTATAATATCAAAGAAATACATGTTTTAGAGGTTCATAATTTTGTATTAAACAGATATATTTACTAAAATATTATTTGAGTTAATAAAAATGGGATTTAAGAAAACCAAGAACATTAATTTTCAGTGTACTGTCATGCTAGTTTTATTTAATGTTATTTTAAATATTTAAAATTTTACTTAGAAAAATGACAAAATTTCATTGCAATAATGTACAACCTCTTGGTATAGCTAAAAACTGAACTTCTGTTTTTTGTCAGGTTAGTTTTATAAGTATCCATAATTTCCAAAATATCTCTTTGCATTTGTTACCATTCATGAAGAGAACTGTTTTCTCTACTGCCCCTGTCATGCTCCTTCACGTAACAAAACTCTCTTTTCTTTGTTCCTCATGCTCTCCTTAGCCCCTGGCCCTGACCTGCAAAGGGTCCTGACAGCCCTTTGGCTCACAGACCAAAGGAGCTGAGGGGAGCTGTCACTTGTCACTGTCTAGTCAGCACTCCTTTTGTGTCGCTATGTGATTGATGGAGAAGAACCTCAAGCATTATTAATCAGCACACAAGGGAGCCAGCAGAAAGTCATAGAGGCTGATAAGTTCCTTGAAGTCACTTTTATATTGAAATCCCTTGAAAATTTTATATTGGTTAAATTTTATCAGGCCTTGTCCATTCAAAGTAGTTTACTTAAAAATGGTTTATGCAGAGCAATTGCAGCAGTACAGACTGTGGCAGCATACTAATATTTTGAAGTAATGAGACCACGTTTTGTAGCTGTCCAACAAAAACAAAATTGCACCAAGGTAGCATTTGCCAGTATGCCGAATACAGTTTGCTTCCACCATAGTTTTTAAGCTCTCCTGTATCCAGTTTATATGCTGTACTGACAGAAGCAAAACATTGAATCCATTTACAGTTCCATTTTGAAGATAGCTGATGAATTTACATTTTCAATGTTTAATAAGTTTGTTTGTTTGTTTGTGTTGTGGTTTATCCCCAGCCAGCAACCAGCTAAACAGCAACAAAACCCACCAGATGGGATACCAAGCACTGGTTGACACAGGCATGTGGTCTAGGTCATGAATCTGGTTTTGCTTGCGCCTTTTTTTTCCCAACTGTGCTGCCTTCCCAAGACTAGACATCAGAGTAGAGTCCACCAGGCACTGTGTGTCACCTATTAATCATTGTTTCCTGCCTATGTACTTCTGTTCATAAAATCCACACCAGTGCAGAGCCTTACATTCCTCTTTGGAAAAATCGCGTATCATTCTGCTTGTATGTACTGTCCCATTTACAGGTTGCCTTGTTTGCTTAATTCCAGGCTCAGCCATTCTCCATGCTCTTGAAATGCCAGATTACTCTACAGCAGAAGATGCTGAAAGAACTATTTAAATGTCTTCCTGTGTATTTTCTCCTTATGTTCTTTCCTTACTACATTTACTGAAATTACCCATATCACAGATACTTTGTATATCAGATACAGAAATCTAAATATTGAAAAAGTTCAATATAAAATCAACAGCTAGCAATCATGAAGAGGAGTGTCATTCTCTTGATGCATTGACTTCCTGTTCATTATTCTCACTACTAAACAATTTTTGTGATGATTGTTCCCCCTTGACAATTTTACGAAGGGAATTTTGCAAACAAAACTTTTCTGTTTCTGTTCTCAGAAAGCAGATTAGTGTTTCATTGTGTAAAAAGAGCATACATTTATTCCATTGCAGGAGTACACGATAGATGTTTTCTTCCGTCAGAGATGGAAGGATGAGAGATTAAAGTTTAAAGGCCCAATGAACATTCTTCGACTGAACAACCTAATGGCCAGCAAAATCTGGACCCCAGATACATTTTTTCACAATGGGAAGAAGTCAGTGGCTCATAACATGACGATGCCAAACAAGCTTCTACGAATCCAGGATGATGGGACACTCTTGTACACCATGAGGTACGTCTGTTCATCTCTTCTCTACTCAAGCTGTTTCTTGATCTGATTTTTTTTAAATTTGAACAATTAAATCAGGTTTCAGGAGAGCTCTCCTTTGTTTTATTTTTCTCTATGCAGAAAGAAAGCTAGAAAAATATGTGTTTTGTTTCCAGTTCTGTTAAAAGTCTCTTGGCTGATAATGAGTTAGATCAGTTTTCCTATGTGTACCTCAGTTTTCATATTTTTGTAATGTATTGAAGATCATCAATAGCCTGAATAATGTTATTTGATCTTCAGATAGAGTTTACCAACTCTGTCTTAGAACGATTAAAATGGATTAGGAGTTTAGCCTGTTACTGCAGCCATTGTACTGAATATGGTGAGCTCCTAAGCAAATTTTTATTAAAATCAAGGGCAATAAAAAAACACAGCAAGAATAAAGAGGTAGTAAGTTCTCAAATTCTTTCCAGCAAAAGCGAAAGGGAAAATATGTCTTACTCCATAATTACTATTTCTTTATATTGAATTAAAATATTTTACTTAGAATTTTTTTTTTCATCTTGTGCATCATTTGTAGCTAAGATAAATACTTAGCTAGTAAAATTTTTGCTTAGAAAATAGACTATAGAATATGAAAAATGATAAAAAATCGTGTATACACATGTATACTAATCCTATATTAGTAACATTTTTATAAGACTTATTTCTTATTTGGTAATTCTTTTGGCAATAATATTACCTATGTGAATATTTTTCAGATTTTTACCCAAGTTACCAGAAGCCCATGGTTTTTTTCTTTTTCTTTTTTCTTTTTCTTGGAATTAGTAAATTGAAGTTGTTGTGAATGTCAACTTAAAATCGCTACCCTAAGTAAGATAGGAAATGTGAGCTTCAGAGTTCACATGGACTGTGGTGCTTTGTGCATGCAGCCATGCCAGCATCCCTGAAACCCACTTGTATTGAACAGCTCTGAAACCCTTGCAGTATTGAGTGTTGATGGGTAGACTGCCGATGGTATTGGATGATGTAGTGGTTGGGGAGATTCAGAAAAAGTTTGCTTGAAGTTGATTGAGACCCCTCTGTGTTGTATTTTTGTGTTGGCTCAAATCGGTATTTGAGAATTATCTGTATAAGCTGACTGAAATTCTCTTTCTCCAGAGGGAATAATAATCATACACTATAAATAACAGGAAATACAGTTTGAAACCAATATGAAGTATGAGCTGTGTCAGGTTAATTTTAATTAACTAAGCATTTTCCTTACTTGCAAGTATGTTGGTTCTCAGGGTATGAGATTATTGTGTACACTGATCTAACTGTTTTGCCTAGATTTTAAACAGCTATTTTTACTGGGTCTACATAAAATGATTGTGTGATTTACATCAGAGGCTCATGCAGTTCTTTGCTTTGCCTTCAGCTGTTTGCTGATTCTTATCTCTCGATGCCCCTTGAATTCAGATAAACATTCCTGGGGAGTGGAGGAGCAGAAATAAGAAATATTTTTTGATGGAAGGCTATGAGAAAATAGCAGAGAACACAATAACTAGGAACTGCTGGGAGTACAGAAGGACGTAACTGATGTTTGGGGCTTGATGAAGAGGAAGAAAATGCATACAGAAAAAGTCTTTACCCAGAGAAGACTTACAGGATGGGAAGCAGAAACATAGGGGTTTTTCTTGGTTTTTCTTTTTTAAATTAAAAATAATGGAGAAATCCGTGTAAAGCTTTCTTCAAATTGTTTTAAATTATTTTTAATTGTACTAATCTCCATATATGATACTGGGATATTGCTGGGTTTTTTTCATAAAATGAGCAAAAGTTGATGCTTTGTTAACATACTGTGACACTTCACATAAATACAACGAATAATCACTAGTAACATGGAGAATGGGCAGTAGCGATCTTTTGAAAGAACACAAATAATTCTCTGTATCTGCCATTCAGACTGTAAAAAAATTAAGCTCTGAAGACTGGAGTAGGGTTATTTGGCAACTTAATTGTATTTTAGATGCCTTTTTAATGAGCCTTTAAGAGCTGTATTGGCACACCTTAGAATATTATGAGAAGAAAATTATTGTTCTTAATAACCTGGCATTACTTAATTTTATTGTTCTTTAAATGACCTTTGTTCATAATTTTGAGGTCAGCTTTTACAGATTCTTGATGTGATAAGTAAATGCCTTTCAAAGGAACACATAAAATGGAGAAGTAAAAGCCGATTTAAATTCTTGTTAGTTTAATATAAAATCTGGATTCAGGCTACTAAATCAGCGTGAACTCTGTTCATTTCTGTGGAACTGATTTTCTGGTCCTGTTAAATGATTTAAATGCATAGAGGTCTTTTGCCTTTCAGGCTTACAGTCCAAGCTGAATGTCCAATGCACTTGGAGGACTTCCCTATGGATGCTCACTCATGCCCACTGAAATTTGGCAGCTGTAAGTATATAATGTGAAGTACAGCCTTTGGTTAGTGAATAACTAACATTTCTCAGCATAATTTTGCTTCAGTAAATTGATACATGAGAAATGTAAAGATGGTACCTTTAAAAAAATTGGTAACATGACACATCAAAATCTTTTCTTCTATTCAAGTGTTGTGTCTCTCTAATGTGTTTTAAAGGTTCCATTACTTCAGTTAGCAATAAACACCCTGCAGCTGATCATCACTGCACTGGTCTACTTTCATTGCAGTGATCAAATCATACTGATGAACACAGAACTGGATGCATGTAGCCTGTGCAGTATTAACAAAGAGCAGATCGAAGACTTCAGTGAGTGGGGTTTTTAAATTTATCACAACAACTTGGTTTCTCTTTATTGTTAATGATGGTTTTAATGCTCTTATTTAAGGAAGGCAATAACCAATGGCTTTATGTTATAAAAAATCTCATTCTTTTGAGCATCTGCATGTTACAGATAGGTGAAATTTGACCTCATTGTATTATTTTTAACAGCAGCATTATTTCATTTTCTTAGATTACAGCCATTCTTCTTCTTCTTCTTCTTCTTCATTATATGTATTTGCAGGATTTTGTACACTAAAAGCTTTCTTCCATTTTTTTTTTCTCGTTTGGCTGCAGCCTGCATTCTCTGCTGGGCCCAGGAAAGGAAATTTGGTTTTTGAGGAAACATGTTAAAACCTATAAATTCTGGCTGACTTTACAATAATTGTAGCAACCACAGAATACAAAACAGGGAATATACTGCCACTAAGGACATAATTAACCCCAGACGCTTGTCACAGCACTGTGCCACTGTGCACATTCTCTCCACTGTAAACCAATACTCCTTTTGCATGAAGTTTGTAACAAATTAAACAAAGCCTGCGCTTCTGAGGATGTTTACACACTTGAAGAAAATCTTAGCTATGGAGATAAAAGATCATTAGAATTAATACTATTTGCATCATGGCACCTTTTCTTGCCCCCTCAGTATTGTATTTATGATACATAATGCAGACTAAAGAACTAACACCAGAGATGTTAGCCAAAATTGGCTGCTGACTAATAATATTTACATATATGTGCCCAGGAAGACATGCTGGATTTATAAGGTGTTGCAGGAAAAAAAGACTCATATGTGTCCTCAAAACAACTTGAAACCTACTGTAATAATGAAACTCGTACTCAGGCCAAAAGGCTACACTCTTCATGAGCAGTTCTAGGGTGGAAACCCTTATGACTAGGTATATTAGACTTTTTGTGAACTACTTCATTTTTTTGTCTTTTTTTCTGGTCTTGATAGTTTGTTTTTCTTACTAGCTTGCTCTTTTTCCTCTGCCTATGTTTTTCTAATAATCAGAGGAATTCCAAATGTGGCCAATGTGATTTTAAAAAAAGGATTTTTCATTTCTCTCAAAGTCACCTGTGCTCCAGTCTTTTGACACATTCGTGGGACTCTTACTTCTATTCATTTTGAATGGCTTCGTACACATTTTATTTCTTTACCTAGGACTCATTTCTAGACAACTGTGCATTTTTCAGCTTTTATTCTGGGATAGAATCTGAGTGATGAATAGTGGTGAAAATAAGTGGTGAAAATAGTGGTGAAAATAAGCAGGAATCCTGAGGATTTTGGTTTAACTAAGGCAAGTTTGCCAGTGGTATATATTTGTCACAGCTCTTCATGTACTGCGAATCTAACGTTGCTAGGAGGATCATGAGCATGTATGAATGCCTCTTTTTATACATAAGAGAAAAGCCAAACTGAATGTATGGGAGAAGCTGTGACTTAATAGATTGCTTTTCTTTATTCTTTTCAAAAGGTCTAGATGACAGTGAAGAGAATGGAGAAAAATCAACAATTTGCCATACTGCTGGTTTGCATTAAAGCAGAGATATTTTTGTGGAAAGCTGGAAGGATAGATGGGAAGTGTTAAAAATCTCTACTTGCTACCCACCTGCTAGATTTTGTTAGTCATGCAATTTATGGCTAGCTGCATAAAGAAGCTACTTTCTGAGCCTCTAGAGATTTCTCAAGTGCAACTGTTTGCAGACCAACAGTAATGATGCTTTACTTTTTAATTGCACTGCAATTATGGTCTAAGATTTAAAATGTACTTGTCTCAGTCAATCAGAATGAACACACAACTTCTTCCATCTGTGGTTTACCATTTTCCTTTCATATTTCATTTGTTAGTAGGATATTAGACCGGAAAAACTTCCAGGACGTACTCTTTTTTTCCTCTTACTTACTGGAGAGGCATTAGTGCTGTTTAAAATACAGTGTTGATTTGCTTCCATACTAGTTTCTTTTGAGAGAGCAGACTAAATGTATGTTTGATCATGAATGTACTGAGAGAGCAGCCTGTTTAATGTCAGTGTGTCCTCCAAAATAATGCCAGCTAGTGAGATTTAGGAGGGTAGGTGGGACAAGGTACCAGAGTGTTGTCACTGCTGGCTGCCCATATTTAAGTCTGGATTTCAACTAATAATAAAATTCTTGTGAAACATTCCCAAAGTTGAGCGTGGAGACAATGGAAGGTCAGAACTATACAGGAAGGAACTTTTAAAAATATTGTGTGTCCTACATCTTGCAAATTGTCCTTCTTTTCATCTGTCTTATCACGAATTATAGGATACATATAATATCAAATCTCTGGCAAGTCTTTTAACAGTGTAGAAGAGATGTTTGTAGTTTAATAGAAATAAACTGTGGTGAATGAGATCATAAGTGAATGCCTTGTTCCCATGCTGCAATAGGCACTTAGTTTACAGTACAGCTGTTTTGACCAGCCAAAAATATTTTTGCCACATAATTTAAAATTCTTTGGGGTGAGTTTTTATTTGAAAAATAAGTAGCTCTTGTAATTCTGTGAGTTTTGATGGATGCTGTTTAGTTTAAATTACTTACAAAATATTTTACCTTGTTTCTCACAGATGCATACACAACTTCAGAAGTGACATATATTTGGACTTACAATGCTTCAGATTCAGTGCAAGTGGCACCAGATGGCTCGAGACTGAATCAGTATGATCTTTTAGGCCAAACAATTGGAAAAGAGACAGTTAAGTCAAGTACAGGTTAGTAAAAGATACTGTGGAGAAAAAGGCAGTTCCTGGCTGTGTAAACTATATTCCAGTGGTGTTAAAGGCATCTGAAAAAGAATGGTGCAAAATGTGATCTATTAGGCATGTACTGTACAAGTAACACAAAACAGCACTTCACTGATTCTTTCAAATGATATGGTGATAGCAGAGGTGAACTTGCCCTCAGTAACTGTTCTTTAAACTGCTATCTGGAGCTCCATGTTAAATACTAACATTTGTAACCCAGGGTTGGGATATTTGATAAATTTCATATTGTAAATGACATAGATTTTGTCTATTAAATGGTAAAGCAAACAGATTTCAACCATGTTTCCCTTCTGTTGTGTTTCTGACATTAAACACTGGACTATTCTGCTAGACTCTAGATTGTTTTCCTGCATGTGCTGGGCTGTGATGGATCCCCGTGACTGCTTTGTAACCATGATTAAGTTTTCAGAGGTCTATTGTGTGAATGCAGAGTTGTTTATGACCAGAAACCTTCAAGGCTGAAGTAGTTCTCAGTGCATATAAGAGTTCCTGAAAGTTCCTAAACACGCATCTTTCATGGAATACAGTGGGAATAAGAAATAGCTGTACTCAAAAACTTTCTTATATTCTATAGGATGCTATTACAAAATAACCCTTGGTACAATATAACCCTAGAACATTTGTTTCACATAAATGTAGTAAACGTTCTCTTATCAAAGAAATGCACTTTCTTAAGATGGTAACCTTTTGTTTCATTGTATTATGTTTGTTTTTGGCACCTAGGTGAATATACGGTAATGACGGCTCATTTTCACTTGAAGAGAAAAATTGGTTACTTTGTCATTCAGACTTACCTCCCCTGTATCATGACTGTCATTCTTTCTCAAGTGTCATTCTGGCTGAACAGAGAATCTGTACCTGCCAGGACAGTCTTTGGTGAGTATACTGAGTAGTATGAGCTCTGTTTGCAATTGTTGAAGATGGTAGAAAGTACTTCTGAAGTTAAGGGCTTTTTCATTCAAGTTAAAGTGTTTGTGGAATGTGATACGATTTCTAGTCCAAACAGCTTTCAACTGCAGCTTACACATCTCCTGAGAATGCCAAAGCTTTTGCAAATTAATACATGCAAACAAACGAACCTCATATATCCTTGACTCTTTTAAGAGGGAAAAATAAATCACAGAACAGAAAAAGATAATAATGTTTCTATTTTAAAAAGTAATTTTAGTAAAGTTAGATGATTTTCTGAAGTATCTTATCTTGGTATTATCCAAATATTCTGGTACTGGGTAGATAAGCAGATTTCTAAATTTATTTCTAAATTAGGCAAATTGAATTTTGTTGAATTATTTGTGTCAAAATTTCAAGCTGAAATTCTTTTAAAGAAACCTTATTCTGGGGTTTGGGGCAACATTTTTTTGCGAATTCAAATTGGAGACTACTGTGAGGCAGCAAACAGGTTCAGCAGAGCAATAAAATGGTGTTTCTCAAAGTAACAAATGTCTGTCTTATTTGCAAAGCAAAGTTCATTTAGTTTGTTTGCTTTTAAAGAAAAAGAGATTAGCACAATAAAATCAATGTTTGTGTGGAATCAGCCATCAAAAATGCTGCATGAAATTGTCTGATTAGTCATCAGGAAACACCATGTACTCTTCAAAAAATAGGCCAAACTCAAATGCGTATTAAGTGTGATGCACAACAAAGCATTCACTGTCACTCCTGGTAGAGAGCATGCCACAGAAAGCATTGTGAAAATTGCAGGTTTGACTATGAGCCTCACTGAAGTCAGATGAAATAGGTCAGTGGTTTCAGTGGGACCAGAATTCTACCATGGTTTTCCAGGCAGCTTATCAAGTAGGGTTTTTTTTTTGTCTTTCTTCAAAATCTTCTGTGCATTTGTCCATTTTTGATTATGAGAATATGCACTCCTGTTTTCCAGCCTTGCAAGTACACTGTCAAATCCTTCTATATCTCTGTCTTTGCCCTTTTCTGTATCGACTCCAGTACATTTAGGACAGTGTGACCGGTTTCTCCAAAAAAAAAGTCTCTCATCTGCTCTTCCTAAAATCCACTTTCTTTCACTGTGTCACTGTTAACAAGGCCCATCAATAACAAGGCCCTGGGATAATTTTCCTGAAATGTGTCCCCTCCTGCACACCTCTTTCTTGTTCTTGATTTATTTTCTGTTTAATTTGTATATATTTAGAATAAGTAGTATCTGCATGGCAGTCTGCTGCTTTGCTCTCCTGGGGTTTAGTGTAACATGGATAATGAAGTGTCCAGCTTCAGAGTGTCTTGAGGGAAGTGATAGGAGGGCCACAAGAACAGAATCACACCACTCAGTGACACAGAACCTGAAATCTCTTCACTAGGAACAATGGGTGTATTGCAGACGTAGCAGTTTTGTGCTAGTATTTTATCTCTGCTGCACAGACATGCACCCTGTGTGCTGCTCAGGACTTTTTCTGCCCCAGGCCAGCGTAGACTGGCGCCCTGAACCCAGGGAAACAAGACACATCCAGGCTCTGCCTGGTTGGACAAACCTTAGCCCTAGCATGCAGCATGTGTTGCTCAGCCTTAGCCTTTCCTTGGGTTTAGCTGGATTTTCCCTGAGGAGCTATTTCACAACATTCTTTTACTCTCTGGATGAGATCAGCATAAGCTACCAATGGGCTCTCTAAACGCACAGGCTCAAGTGGCTCTCCCAATCTTTCCTCATACCTACTGGCAGCAGTTGTCACTGGAATTTCTGATACCCTCTGGTCTCTTGCCTGAATGTGTTACAAACATTTACAGTTAGTTAGAATTTCATAACTAAGTTTGTCTGTTGCTCTTCAGTGGGTTTTGACTGTACTGAAATATTCTTATCAGTTAGAGCTGGGCTGGTACACTCAAGGTTTCATCTGGATGATACTCTGAAGTAGACTCCATCCAGTGGCACAAGAAGCTCATACTGCAGTCACATTAATGAAACAAGCTACATTCATCAGGGAATATAAAAATTCTAGGGGGTATGTCTTTACACTTTTATTGATCATACTTAAATTTTGTTTTTTATATGGAGTAGTCACTTGATAGATGCCCATCTTTGCACTGTATATTAAATATATAAATATTAAAATACAATTGAACAGAAGTTACTGCTTTTGATAGTGGTTTTGAAAATCAGTGCAAATCAACGAGAAATTTATTTCAGTGACCTTGAGAGCTAAGGGCCAACTACTGGAATACTGTTCCTTTCAAAGAAACATCTGGTTATTCAAAGCACCACATAGCATATATAATTTCATGAGTAAAAGAAGTTACTTTTCTTTTCCCTTTCTATTCTCTTGCAATCTGGTTTCAAGTTCTAGGTTAATATTAGGGGTTGGTATAATGAGGCTTATTTTATAGTTGAGCTCTTTAATCCCTTTCTTTGTGGTATCTCTTTAATATTGTTGACCTACTCTATCCCAAATGAATTATGGCCTAATGCTATATTGCTTCAACTTTTTGCTTTAAATTATTGGAAGAAGAAAGTTTTGTCATCATTGATTAAATAAGTCTTGAATGTGTTTTCTCTAGCAGATAAATCTGATTGCATTCTTAATGAAAGACAATAAGACTGGTTCATAATGGCTTCATTTAGTGCAAGATTACAATCTGTTTAATTTAGTAATGTGTTTATTGTTATGCATGTAGTGTCAACAATATTAGCAAAACTAATCTTGTGCAGCTTATTGGATTCTTGCTTCATTTTTAATGGGTCATAGCATTTAGAAGCATCACATGTATTTGAATAGCAGCATTAGATGCAGGTGACAGAAAATCAGAAATTAGTTTTCTTACTGCTGCAGTTATCTATGTTTTAACTCACATGGAGTATCAATGAGAATGATAAAATAAATGTAGTTACTTATATATTCTTTGTTAACTAAAGCAGGAAAGAATAAAAATTAGTCTTATTATTTATTATATTGTCTAACATGAAGAATTTTAAATTCACATAGCTATATTCTTTTGTCAGTTCACTGTCAATTTTATTATTACTCTGTGTTCCTGTGTCTTTTTTTTTACTTGTTCTTGACGAGGGTCCTTTCCATGTGGTGCAGTCCTTCAGGAACAGACTGCTCCAGCATGGTCCCCAGTGGAGCCACAAGTCCTGCTGGAAGCCTGCTCCAGCACGGGTTTTCCGTAGTGTGAAAGCCTCCTCCAGGCATTCACCTCTTCCTTCACGGAGTCCTCCATGGGCTGGAGGTCGGTCTCTGCTCCACTGTGGACCTCTCTGTGGGCTACAGGGGCACAGCTGCTTCACCATGGTTTTTACACAGGCTGCAGGGGGTGTCTCTGGTGTCTGGAGCACCTCATCCCTCTCCCTCTCCCTCTCCCCTGACCTGGGTGTCTGCAGAACTGCTTGTCACATATTCTCACTTGTCTTCTCTGACTGCAGTTGCTTCTGCTCAGTATAATTCTTTTCTCCATCCTAAATGCGTCATCCCAGAGGCACTGCCACTGTTGCCCTTGGGCTTGGCCTTGGCCAGCAGTGGTGGGTCCCTCTTGGAGCTGGCTGGCTTTGGGTCTCTTGGCAGCTTCTCACAGAAACCACCACTGTAGCCCCCTACTACTAAAACCTTGCCATGCAAACCCAAAGCAACTGCTTAATTGTGACACCACAGAAAGAGGAATACAAGAAAAGTTCAGATTTGTTCTCTGGTTATTTTTACATGGGAATTGAATAATAGAGACTTGTCCTTATATAGACAATTCTATAGATAACAAAATACCTTTTCCCATTTCATTGAAAAACTCAATTGTCTTTATTCTTCTCTCCTTTCATATGCTGCAGATTATATTTTATGCCTTTTGAGATATCTCACCACTCACACATTTCTGTTTATAATTTCTTAATTGGGAATTTCTAAATGTAGATATAATGTAGATATATGTAGCTAAATGTAGATATAATAATATAGGGATAGGCAATGGGTAGTGGAAAACTAGCCCTGAGTAAGAAACTGAGATGGCTGCAATCTAATACGTCCCCTCAACTTAGTGATGTGTGAAGACATTAGTTCATATTCCAGTCTTGGCATTGCAGGGAGCTTTTCCTGGAGTTGGGGTAAATAGCACATCCCATTCAGCTTTGGGAATAAGCTTGTCTGTTGCTCAATGGAGAATTGTGTTCCATTACTCAGTATTGGTACAGTGAAGCAGCATGGTACCTACTTCACTGTATGGATATGTAGCATATCCAACTTGAATCCAACTGATTGAATCCAACTTTTCTAGAAATAGATTTTGTTATAGTTCTTACCTTTCAAGCTGTTTAAAAAGGCTGATTTGTGTTGTTCTTTTAGTAAAAAAGGTAGACAGAGTGCTTGAGCTATTTTCTGTAATCTTTCTCTCAGTGATTATTCAGACTTGCCTGCTGGTGTTCGAGCACACTCCTTTTGTATTGCATTCTCTAGTAACATTGTGTAAATAAAGCAAACAACATAGTGTGTAGCCAAATGTTACGGTGCAGTACTTTAATATCATCCTACATACAGAATTTTTAAGCTTTTATGTACAATTCTAACTATTCAGTCTTGGCATGATAAAATGAAGTAGTAATCTATATCTCTGTAACGCTCATCAGTCTTTTCTTTCTGCTGTTATTTATGTTTATGAATCTCTTTGGGTTTAGGACCAGGTTGGGATATCTAATTACCAAAACACATTTGCAGTTGCTATTAAAAAAAAAAAACAACAACAGAACAATGAAATTAATTTCCTAAATTAAAAAAAACCCCGTGATTTATCAATCCTTTTGTGATATGTTCTTCAAGCATTATATATAACTTTGCAAACTTCTGTGGTGAAAGGATAAAATAGTGGGAGGAGTAGCCTGAAATTGTAGGAAATAGAGCACATTTAAAACGTTTTGTACAAAGTACTTGCAAAGCTTCTGTACCTCTTTATTACAGCACTGTCTTTTGGTAACTCATTAATTAGACCTTTCCCTTTCAAAGGAAGTGTCCACATTCTAGCACAAAAGGCTGGGATATGTTTAGTTGACTAAAGTATCTTCAAATTAGAAAAATCAGCTAATACACAAGAGGTGAAATTAGCATCCAAAAATTTGTCCCTGTCAAGGAGTACCCTGACTTTTGCTCCTAAATATGGGCATAAGGTAGTCATCAGGACAGATTTTAACTTTAAACGCCACCAGTTTCCACTCTTTTCTAGTTAGACATTTCTAGTTTTTCAGGTTACCTCTTCCACTGTTATAAGCATAACAGAGCTGTTATTTTCCAGAGATGTAACTCTAGTACCTATGAAAAATGTTGAATTTGCAGCTCTGGAGATGGATTTTCTCTCTCCAGTAAGCAAATCCATTTCAGAAGCAGCACTATTAAAAAAAAACAAACCAAAAAACCATCCCAGGCAATCAAATAGCTCCAGTCTTGGCTGGAATGGATAAACCTGTAGTGATAGAGGATATTTAGTTTTATAGGCATGCACTGCTGAGAACAAACCTTGTAAGGATATTTTCTGTTAAGTAAAAAATGTTTTTCTGTTAAGTTAAAAACACTTGGTCTTCTGTGGAGAAATGAAATGTCTATGGTTTATTTTTTGGATTTTTTTCAAAGACAAACTGATGACTGCTCATGGTCCCTTACAAAATAATACATGACCATTTCCTCTGGCATCAGTTCAGTTGCCACATCTGCTGGGTTCTGGGCTTATAAAAGATAGTTTTTGAGCTGTAAGTAAACTTTGTTTTTTCTACATCATCATGAGATATCATGCAGACTTTACATAACCTTTTAAATATTTTTGACTACTTTATTGTAGGGGCTACAATCTACTTGCTGTTTTTTTATACCAGTTTTAGTTCACCAGTGTTATAAATTAGACAACCAAGGAGGAACAGCTTTTTTTCTGATCAGTGTATGGGTTTTGTGGGGTTTTAAGTTAAATCTTTGTGAAATAAATGAGTTTTGTTTTACAAGTTGACCATGTTCTTCCACATTAATAACTTTTCGGTCCTCTCAGGTTTAGCAGTGGCAAGGAGGGAGGTCATTTCCATTCAGTCATTTTTCAAAAAGAAGACTTCATAAAACTAATTTTTCAAATTAACTATAATGTGCAAAATTGTATGTCTTTTCTCTGAAGAATAATAGCAATATAAAAGGACTAGAGAATCCTAAACTGACAGACACTACAGATTAAATTTTCAATCCAATTTTTTCCCATTCAATTCAGGTTAAGTGACTGTGGTAGCTTGAACATCATTGAATTTATAGAGTGAAAGAATAAATTAAAGTATGTTGGCAATGGTCTGGCAGCTTGCTGCTTGATTAGCATTTGGGTCACAAAGTGGTGTAACTTGCTGAACTTTTTAGAGAAATTGTCAAATGGGGTAACAAGACTTAAATTCACAGTGTTTTAACTGAGACTAGTAAAGGTCAGCAGTAAATCTTAAATGAGATTTCTGTAGAAGTCAATATAGTTTCCAGAAGATTAATTTATTCTATAAAGTGGGATTTGAACTGAGCAGTACCTTAGCAACTGTATATATTTACATATGGATAAGGTCACCTTATGCCTGAGAAACATTCACTTTACTGATACTTCTGTATAATTATAATGATTTATCTGCAGCTCAGGACCGGTGTTAAAATTTACATGTGATAATTTTAAATGTAAGATAGGCTGTCTTTTCCCTGAGGTGCTGAAAATAATTAAGCCATATGTTCTGTAGAGAGTAAGCTCTTTACAAAATATATTTTGTTTACAGATTTTCATACTGTAATGTATGATGGCTGCTTCCTTTTTATTGTATAGGCTAGTAGATGCCAACAGTGTCATGGCTGATTCCAGGCCAAATCCACTTCTTTAATTTATGGAGGCTGCAAAACAGCAATTACAGATTTATGTTTGTTGAGGTCTCGATACTGTGTGACTCAGCAGGATGCTTCTGTGTCTTGTTTTCCCTGCTGCACAGACCTTTGAAAGCCCTGAGGCTGGGTCCACTTAGCTTTGCTCTGTTACCCTTGGTAGCACCTTCAGAGATGGAGATTCTCTACTGAAGGGATGAAAATTGTGAAGTCTGAGGAGGTCTCAGTAGGTGCAATTGCTGCCTCTCTTCCCTTTCACACAGTGGGTAAAATTGCTTCTTCTCTTGTAGCAGAAGGAAAATCAGAGCTGTGTCAATCCTCCAGAACCCAGGTGACAGATTGCTGACAGCAGATCTGGCTTAGGGAGAGTGACTTTACGTTTTCTTGGGAAGCCTCCTACAACAATTTTATGAGTGTGTATTTGTTGAAGCTGAGATGTGCTGTTACTAATGATTCTGCCATGGCATCTCCTTTGCCTGTCATAGTGAAGTGTAGGTTTGCTGATCTGTGCTAAGTATATCACTTTGTGTTGCTTTTAATTCTGGAGACGTACTTAATGGTGTGCCACAAAGGGAATAGTTTAGTTTGTCTAAGTGTGATTCAGCCTGAGGTGGGAGATCTCATTTACTTAAGGAGTGGAGACTGTATTTATGGCTTTGGATTTCTGCTTGCTAAATCTGATTCAGAAAAAAGTTCTCTTCCTTTCCTCCCATGTCTGTTCCTGATTCTTTTGGGAGATTTTTTTTTTTTCACTGGGTCCTCATTATGTAAAAAGCACTGTAAAGTTCTTTTAGTAGCTGCCACAGTGAATGCACATCTTCCTGTATCACAACTCTTGTTTTCTGACCCATAATACAGTTATAATAATCTGTCATTTCATATCAATGCAGAAAACAATCCATGTTACTGAATGAAAACTTACCCTGTTTATGTCTTTGAGTATGTCACTGAATGGTTAGTAACACAGCTACTGTAAAAAACCCCAAAATTCTCATAACAAAAGTGTATTTGTGTTGTAATTTGGGTAAATACGGGTGCCAGACCTGCAGTCATTGCAGAGAAACCAGCTACTAAACAGTAACCTATTAATCATTATTGCTCTAATGTTGCTAAATATTATGAATCTGTGAAGAAATTACTAATTTTGTTCCTTACAGTAACTTATCCTGCCCTGATAGGTTGACAAATAATATATTTTCTGTAAGTAAAATCAGTAACTCATTAAAAAAGGGAAGTTTAGACAAGAAATTGAACTGAAATTACGTCAAAGGAAAATCCAGATAAAGCATTTAATATAATTCTAGCCATGTTTGTCACCAGCTTAGAAAAAGAAATTTGAATTGTGTTTCAAAAACACACCATAATATGTTTTGATTTATTTTTGCTAGCATTGAAAATCCAGGCGGGATTGTTGATTTTCTGTTTTTGTGTTCCCTTGCAGGAGTAACAACTGTGTTGACAATGACGACACTAAGCATCAGTGCTCGAAATTCACTCCCCAAAGTAGCATATGCAACAGCTATGGATTGGTTTATTGCTGTTTGTTATGCATTTGTATTCTCTGCATTAATTGAGTTTGCAACTGTAAATTATTTCACAAAAAGAGGATGGGCCTGGGATGGAAAAAGTGTAGTGAATGATAAGGTAAGTCCTAAGGAAATTAGTTATATTTCCAGTCAATTACCTAAACCATATCTAATGTATTGTTTTGATATTTTGCTATATATATTAAAAATTGATGCTCTAAATCAAAAGACTGTAGATGTATTTTCTGTCATGAACAGAAATACATGTGCCCTTATGTAGCTAATCTCATTTGATCTCACTAATCCAGATTTAGTATCAAAAATGTTAATTTTTTATTTTGGGAACTGTCTGTCTTGTTTTTTGACTCCTCAGATACAACTGTTTAGCTGGTTATTCATAAAATTTAATCCAGATTATATTGGTTGATAACTTATTTATTTTTTAATTCAAGTGAGTTGGAAATAAGAAAAAATACAGAAATATCTAATGTATATTAATTTTCAGGGTATTTAGGGTTCAGAAAAACAAATTAATATCCATATCAGTATAATATCCATGTAAGTACTGTGAATAACACAATCTAGAACTTCTGAACATTTCCAGTATTATGAAACTCATCCCTAATGATGGCGAGGCATTAATTTTAAAACTACTTTAGATAGCAGTTTTACAAAATTCTTCGCCTATGATGTACTGATATGTATTTGAGCACACAGAAACAGTCAAGCCTTAATTTTCTGGTCATTATAATGTTGTAGCCATGATGGAATTTTAACCTGATAGAATTTTTTATTTCACAATCAGAATGAGCTGGTGACACACCTAAATTTGTCTATTTGCAGTTTAGAATTGTAATAACACAGAACAATTACTGAAGCTCAGTCGTTTTGACTGGCTTAATATACTTTATCCTTTTTTTCCTATCTCAGTCCTAGATTTTACCAGTGAAAATAGATTTCTTCTGAAAAAGACACAGATGTCTGTGATTCTTCTTAAAATAGAATTTTATTTACTTCCTAAATGATTATAGTAAATGTGAAGCAGGTTTCATTAACTGATTTCTCATCATTTTGAATGCATAAAGAAGCAAAATGTTCAGTTAATAGTAAAGGAGAATTTGAAGAAATGTTCATCCTTCATAATTCCCTGTGACTTCTGGAAGGGCATGAACTATCCATAACTTCAGGATCTGTTACCCCCTGCTAGAGGTGAATCAGGGCAAGTTTCTCTGCATGTCATGAGTGGAGCTTTTCAGACTGGCACATTGCCCTGGCATTGCAATAATGTAGGGAGCCCGTATAAACTCTCTGATCATCCTTTGGTTATTCCTTTAAAGTAGGAAAATGTTGTTTCATGATCTTAGGACTGGCAACTGTGTAACAGCTAGGCAGTATTCCTTCTCTAGGAGTGACCATAGTATCCATTACATTCTAAGATTTATATGCCATCCATATGTCCAGTTATCTATTTTCTTCAAACTGACTTAACAAAAAGATAAGCTTTTAACATAGCCATAGTTCATCATATAAAAATATGGTTCATCTTTATTATGCAGGTCTTATTAATGATATTACAGATATCTTTTAAAAATACGCTAATTCTGTCTGAAAGGAAGGACTTATAGATGAATTTAAGGGTTCCTCTCATAATTTAGTTTGGTAATTTGCTTTTTTTTAGCTGAATGCCTCTGTACACCTAAAGCCTAAGGCTTACTCTTCACCAGTTTAAATGAAATGTATTTCCTCAGAGACAGTCAACTGTGTTCACATTATATGGAAATTCTTGTCTAAGTGCTGTTGACATGGAATTGGCCTCACAGGAAATCAGATGCAGGAAAAAGCTACATATTTGATCAACTACTTTTCACACTACAGTCAATAAGGAACAATGCCGAATTCCCAGCTGATTCCCAGATTCTCTTTTTTATGTAACACCATCTTCTAAGACAAGGTATTTTGGGCACAACATCTAACCATAAAGATCTTAGCAAGACTTTTGGATGGCCCAGATAAATATGAAATTGGATTAAATTTAAAACCAAAATTGCAAATGGAATAGATGCCTCCCAGTGAAAGTCAAAAATTGAAATGCATCTATATGAAAAATGTCACAAGAATTCCCTTACTTGTGTCATTTCGATCAGATTAAAAATCAAAACAAACCAATACAACAACTGATGATTTCTTACATGACTCAGAAGTTAACTATTTCTTCATCTGCTTAATTCTGTATTTTGTGGAAGAGATGTCCATCTAAATATTAAATATAAATATCTAAATCTAATGTTCATTTGCTTGTCTCTAAATTATATACATATATTTTAAATTACATTATATTATTGTATTATGTTGTATATATAAATGATACATATTATATTTTTATATATGTAAATAATTTTTATCAATTCCTGAGAAACTTCCTTCCATTCTTTCCTGTAGGTTATTAGAAATTCCCCAGTCTGAGGTTGCTGCAAAGCTCTGGATCAATTTACAGCATTACAGTCTTATTGCAGAACTAGTCTGTGACCCTATGTATTGGTCTAAAACCCCAAGCCTGTATTCATTCCCTATACATCCCTGTGCCCATGTGTGCACCAGGACTCCTCACTGAACTGCCGCTGGTGGAACTTAGCCCTTTGAAAGCACACACAATCCCATAACAACACAGAATTGATGAAATTGGAACTACCCTCTGGAGTTCTGAAATTTATCTTTGCTAGTGCAAGCAGGGTCAGCTAGAGATGGTTGCTCAGGGTCATTGTCCAGATATATTTTTTTAATATCTTTGAAGATGAAGATTCCACAACCTCTCTTGGCAACCTGTACCAGTGCCAGGTCATGCTGATTGTAAAAATTGGAGGTTTGGAATATTCTGTCTTTCATTTTGTGCTCATTGCCTCTTGTCTTTCCCCTGGATTTCACAGGAAAAGTCTAATCTTCTTTATTCTCAGATATTTACATACATTGATAAGACTCGCCCTGAGCCTTCTCTTTTCCAGGCTGAGCTCTTGGCCTTTTATATTTCAGATGCTTCAGGCTTTAAATCATCTCCATGGTCCTTCACTAGATTAGTTTCATTGTGTCCATGTCTCTCTTGAACTGGGAAGCACAGAACTGGATCCAGCACTCCAGGTGTGCCTCACCAGAGCTGAGTCCAGGGGAATGATCACTTCCCTTGGCTGGCTGGCAGCACTCTGTAGCACAGCCCAGGAGGCTGTTGGCATTTGTTTCTGCAAGGGCTCACTGCTGGCTGGTGTTCAACTTGGTGGCCACCTGGACCCCCTGTGCTTTTTCTACAAAACTGCTTTCTAACCCATTAGCCTCAACCTGCACTGGTGCATAGCTTATTCCTCCCCAGGTGCAGGACTTAAATTGCCCTTTTCTAGGCTTCATTACATTAATTCCATCCCGCTCTCCATATCTTCTGCTGCTTTTTAGGTTCTTAGTCCTGTTTTCATCATTGTTATGCCTTTTTTTTCACCAGGAATTGTTGAAAAATAAATGGTTCTAGGACTAAATCTCAGCTCAGTTCTAAAACTATCAGTCGAGATTCCTTCTTTCATTTAATTTCAGTTTCTTCCTGACCTCTCTATATGTGTCTGTGTATATATATATGTGTAAACACATGTCTTCAGAGTCCCTAAAAAATGTATACCCTTAACTGAAATTCATTTATTTATTAGTGGCACGTTATGATTTGCCCAAATAATGGTAATGCTAGTTTTACATGAGAAAGGTAGCCTAATTTTAATTTTACTGCCATGACGGGTAATCTTCACAGAAAACATTGTAAAGAACTTACAATTCTGTTATAAGGAGACAGATGCAAAGCCACTACAGAAAGAACAACTCTTTTCCAGTTATGCTTACCATCACAGTAACAGAGACTTCCTCACATAACTTCAACAGGATATTTGATGGTGCAAGAACAATTTTACATCATTTCAACCTCCTTTTTGGATAGACTGGAAATGTCTTTCTTTACTTCTGAATTTATCAGCATGGTTTTTTTTTAATATGCTCGCTTGTTTCTTTTACTTTTGAAATTATGTTTTATTAAGTCTATTCTGGCAAATACACATTAAATATTTAACCTCCTGCTGTCTTCCAATAGAAAAAAGAAAAAGCATCTGTCATTAAGAAAAACAATGCCTATGCAGTGGCTGTTGCCAACTATGCTCCAAATATTACCAAGGACTCAGTGCTGCCAACCATCTCCAAGAGTGCTACAACTGCAGAACCCAACAAGGCAAAACCAGAAGCGAAGCCACAAGAAGCAAAGAAGACATTCAACAGCGTTAGCAAAATTGACAGAATGTCTAGAATAGTGTTTCCAGTCTTATTTGGTACTTTTAATTTAGTGTATTGGGCTACATATTTAAACAGGGAGCCTGTCTTACTTGGCTTTGCACCCTCAACCTAAAAGCTGACTTGCACTGAGGACTTCAAGCATCATTCTAATCAGATAGGTTGTTCGCTATGTACAGTCCGACTAATAACTGCTAATCTGTGAACCATTATGTACAGTGTGTATATAAATGTCTTGTCTGTGTGTCTCCAAAGGAGGGACACAGTGTTAATTCATGGGTCTGTAAACAGATAGCACCCATGGCAAATACAGCCAGCTCTTTAAAAGTTAAACCCAGGGGACTTCCGTTAAACTAGGATTCAAATATACAGAATTATATTCTCTCCGTACAATGAGATGAAGATGTGATCTTACATAATTATTTAGGAGCAGTATTTTTTTAATTTAAAGTTAAAATATTTTTCTATAAAGTAACTAATTCTACTTTAGTGAAAGAAACTGTCATTTAAAAAAGTGATTTTTTTAAAAAGGTGTAATTGTTTCATACAATAGCAGTACCGGTGTACATAACAGAGTACAGAGGTCCTACAGTTCTGCTCTTCACAAACATTCTGGATACAAGTTAGATTGAAGAGGTAGTAAACACTACTATATGGCAAAAGCCACCAATTTCTTACTTCTTTCCTTTTGGAAGTTGTTAATAAATTCATCTAATTGATTTCAGGGAAGAGGGTTAATCAAATTCAGTATCAGCAATTCTGCTAGTGAGGTACTTATTTTTTCACTGTTTTATTTATTTGATATTACTAAGATGGACTGTCTGGTTCAAAAAAGCTGGATTTTTTTATTATTATTTTGGACTTTGTTCTTAATTAAATTATTTTCAGATTTATAGAATCACTCAGAATTTTTTCAGGTTTAAATTCGTCAGTAATAAAATATACTTTTTTTCTTTGCTTAATGTTTTCTAAAGCCTGCCATTAAAATATTTACCTGTATTTGTCCCAGGAAGCACTGTTTTCAAGGGAAACAAGAACCATGATTTAAGTTCAGGAATATGTCCATATAATAATATTTGCTGCTGCTTTTGTAAATTGCAACTTTACATTTCGCTGACATAACTTTACAACAACTTTGTATACTAGAAATGATTTTGCTAAGATTTGAATGTTATTTTTTTAAAAAAGGTCATGCATCATCAGTAGGCATCAACTGTATTTCATATACACAAATACAACAAAATTGGATCTGCCATTGGCAATTTTATAAGAACATTTAATACTATCAGTAAAATTGTTTTTCTTCTGAGCCTTTGCAAAGATTCTTTATGCCCCTAAAGGCCTGGTAAATCATAGCATAGATAATAATTGTGTACTGTATTTAGATTTTAGTATACTTGGCCAATCAAAAAATATTTTGATTCACATATACATTAGCAGTTATTAGTTGACCTTTAAAAAAGATACACCTTTATGATGATGTCTTCTAGTAGAGACATATGTAGTCGTATAGTGTCATTTATTGCCGTTTTGTACAGTAACTTGAGTATAGTGCATAAAATAGATATGTTCAGAGTTAAATAAAAAGTTGTACAAATATTTCTAAAATCAAATAAAAGATTATCTTAAGACATGGAAGTGTGCTAAAAACAACAAAGAGAAACACGGCTTTCTTTTGCTGGTTTATTTTCTTGCTCTTTCTTTGCTTTTGATGTGATTCTGTTTTGTACTTTGTGTGACAGTATAGATGCCAAGGTCACAAATGCATATTATAAATAGAATAAATAGTTAAGACAGAGTTGACATCAGTAAAATAAAGACATTTAGTATGTTATAAAAGAAAGGGAGAAGCAAGGATAAGGTGTGTATCCCTTGAATTCCCTCCAGTTAAACTGTCAGACTAAACCTTTCTCATCAACAGTAGCTTAAAAATGAGCACTTTACTCAGAACATTAAAATAAAAATATCCTTATTTTCATATATATTTGTATGTAAATGTAGATCTTCCATGTAATATGGAGATGTGTGCAATAGTGTGATTATGAACAAAAGGTTAGAAGGCAAGCAATAAAAAAAGGGTTTTTCATGGTATAAGAATACATTTTTAAAATGTTTCATTTGTATATTATAAATTTTCCCTTCAACATCACATTGTCCAGGTATGAACAAATATATAAATATGTACATATGTACAAATAATTGTAAATATTAGGATTGTAGAAAAATCCCTTTACTCCTAGCTCTGTTTTTGGCAAAGGGCTCTGACTGTATAGTTTAATGGAGGCCCCTGCTAAAATGCTCTTGAACTCGAATAGCTCAATTATGTTTTCTGTGGCTGAGGTCTCCTTTCTGTGACCTAGGGAGAGTTCTTACCTTCTGTTCGTGTTTAGCAAGATCTAGGGACTTTCCAAACTTCACTGGACTGAGATGTGAGAAACAGGAGATTTGTGTTTCACCCTTGGCTACATCCCAGGTACTCAAACCCTTCACAGTGTTGCAACTGTTGTGTATTTCTCCACACACAACACTGTGTAGTCAGAACTCTCCCCATGCCAAATATGAGTGTGCTCAGTCATGTTGAATTACCTGATAAGGAAGGATTTTGCATCCTTACCCAAGAATGAGACCTCCTCAAAGGCATTTAATGGTAAAGTGTTCTCCAACAAGACTTCTCTGGAAAATAACATCTGGGTAACTCAGAGCTGCATGCAAAAAAGTGTATCTTCAGTTTTCCCAAGAAGCCCGATGCTGTCTCATGTTAGTCAGCCCTGCTGCTACTGCTTTTATTGGGTACAACTACTTTTTCATTCACTGACCCTTTTCTCTACACTTGCTTGAGTTGATAGAAAAAGCCAGGTTTATCACCTGGTAAAGTTACATTTATTGCCCACTTATATAGAAAAGTAAGCAAGTAAGCATACTATATAAACCCAGTGGGAAAAAAAAAAACCCAAAACATTTTAAATATTTACATGCAGTTATTGTGGGCATCAGCAAGGCTTTTAAATGGGTGTGCTCCAGAAAATTTAGTTAGTTGGTCTACATTAAAGCAATCTCCTTCTATGGGAAGAAGAAGTATGCTTTACTTTTTCACTGCTGAAACATGTACAGTGGCCCAAGTGGGTACACATAAGTTGCAGATTTGTAAGACTACCAACTGGATAAGTGAATATAAATGTAAAGATTTAAGTAAATGGGAGCATCGTGCAAGGAAAACCAGAATATAAGAGTTAGGCCTTATTTTCACTTAGAGGGAATCTGTGTCGTTTCATTTACTGCAGCATCTGTGTCTGGAATTTTAAAGCTAATGTCACAAATCTATATGCCAAATATGTAGAGGTTTCCTATAATTTGAGTAAATCTTGCAGGTTGTAAATACCTAAAGTAGGGAGTGTGAGTGAGAAAGGACAAGTCACTTCTCTGTCAAGGACTTGCACATGGAATCTGCCAGTGAATTTTTCGGTTGACATATTAATCTAATTTACTTCTCCCATTATTCTTGGGTCAGTGTGCCGTATTTTATGACTTTGAAAATTAATAAAATAAAGACAAAGATGAAACACTGTGGTAAAGTTAGACTGGAATTACAGTAATTCTTAATGAGGTTTATGAAATAGGCTTCCAGTGTAGTACTGGGGCACATACTTCTGGATGCATGTCAGTTAATTTAACAGTAATTTATAAATCAGCATGAAAAGTAGAGATCAGCACAGTTCATCAGCCAGAATTGTCTGCTGGAGAATTCATTGCAGGAGAGTAGCTTTGAAACTTCTCAATTACGCTGTGGCCAAGTAAATTACCTCCACCTGTCAGATGTGAGCTAATTCAACTTGTAACTGCTGCATTGTTGAGCATCTTTAAAAAAAATGTTATGGTAGGTGTTCTGAGATATGAGCTTTAGTTTGGGAGACTTCTCATACCATTGAACATTATTCTAAAGTAAGGAGCCAATTTTCCTGTGTTGTCACAGGAAAGAGCATCTAGAGACGCAACAGGGGCCTTACTGAATCACCTCCCCTTCCCAGTGGTTACAGAGAATACAGAGGGTGATGAGACTTTTCAAAAGTGACCAAAAACTGTCTGCAAGAAACCAGCCAGAAGCAGCAGGGAGGAGGTGGGGATGGATGGGAGAGGAAAGGAGAAAAGAGAGCACACAACCGGCTTTGTTACCATGGCAGTGGGATGTGAGATAATTGAGGAAGAAGTCACTAAGGGAGGTAATGTGTATTTTTGTTTCAGCTTCAGTTCTGAGCCTTCGTTGCCTCATGTGAGTTGTGGGACAGTACGTAGAGCACATAAAATGGAAATACTTGTATAATTCTGCTGATCTTGAGGGACATGAGTTGTGCCTTTGAAAGTGAGAGGCCTCTACTGACTGCTTTGTGAAAATAAGCCATGCAATGCTGTGTCTCCTGCTGTTGGGAACATCTTGGGTGGAAGGAGAAAAGAAGCTTCAGAAATTAAGTAGAATTTTGGTAATTCTACGCTTGGTTTTCTTAAAAAGCATGGCTTTCACTTAAGCACAGAAGGTCAGCACTCATCCTCCATACCTCTCATTCCTATTCTGAAACCTTAGTAGTGCCCAGGTTTTGCCTTGACTTTCACAAAATAGATGAAGTCCATGCTGCTGAACGTTGCCACTCCTAACAAATTTGCATGAAAGGTTATTTCAGTGTGGATATGAAGCTATCGTCATCTATACTCAATTATGTGCAGACACATAATGCAAAAATTTATAGAGCTGTGCAATGACTTTTAAAGTAGAGGAAGAAAACATTTTTAAAATAAATCCAGTAAGTTAACTAGATTAATTTAAAAAACACAGAGTTTGACAATTGTACAAATGTCTAAACATACCTAAATAGACTCTCTGAGTGTGGTATAATTTCATATCATGTATAAAGTTTTTGTCTTACACACATTTAAAAGCTAAAATAAATATTTGAATTTATGTAAAAGTCAGATCACCCTTCAACCTTGAGTAAAGTGAATGGTTCTTTAAAAAGTCGTATTAGAATTCCTTCCCTCTCATCCCAGCAAAAGTTAACCTCCTGCAAGAATGCTCTTAGAGTGAAATATAAATTCAAGCTACATCCCTTTAATAGTTCTTTTCTTTTCCACCTTATTTCTGTAGATGACCCAAACTCGCTAAGAAATAGAACTTTTACTTATTTGCTAAATCCTGATATTAATTACAGCCATCTGAGAATCAGTGAAGGAGTTTAAGTCTTTGGTAGTAGAAGTTAAAGGCTCAAAACTTTGTTACAATGCATGACATGTTAATCACAAAAAATATTTTTTCCCTCTACTTTAAACCACTTCGTTTTCTAGATTCAGATCTTTCTGGGTGAATCTTCTAACTCATGTTTATGGAGTCTGTGATTATATCTTACTGGAAGAGGATACATTTTGAGATCAGGGCAAAATCTGCAGTGAATTTAAAATAAAACTAATTTATATCCTCATCATATTCATCTTTATCAATGAAGCCAGTAAGGACTTTTACAGAAGAAGAGTACACCTAATCTGGGCTCTCCTTTGGATATAGGTTGTCAGTTCTTTAGACCCTTAAAAAAAAGTGTCAACCATACTGAAATAAAGGACTTTATGTCTGTTTTTTTCTTGATATTTATTAATGCCCTTTAATATTGTGAAAGTGCTGTAAGTTAGGATGAGGTGATAAAACTAACATAAAGGAATTTGGAGGATACTTTAACATATGCAAGATGATGTATACTCTTCCTCTAGTGTTGGAGTCTACATAAATATATATGATTATATTTTTATTGTTGGATAATTTAAAAGTTCTATTTTGCTTTCAAATTCTTTACATAATGTTGTGAATACTTCACTCAGTAAGGTATTCTGGAGTGTGTCCTTATGCATTCAAGTTTTTTAATGATTGCAATGAGTGCTTTCATTCATCTGATATTAAAGGGGTGAGCTTCAACAGGTTGAAGTGTTTTATTTGTTTTCCAATACTTTATCCATCAAACTATGCCATTGAGGATGGATGGAAATAGTGAATGGAACAAGACATTACTTTGATCAACTGCTTTTGATAGTCTTAATTAGAGGTTCATTTTGGCTAAATTTATCAGTTTATAGGCTACTGTAGCTTAGCAATAGCACGGAATGCAACGTAGTACTTTACATCTATTAGAATACATATGCACCGTATCTATAAACTGTTAAAAAATAAGTTCCTAAACTGCACCCCTTCACCCTCTCCCCTCCAAATAGTCACTTTATTAAGAAACATTTGAAGGCACTTTAATTTTAATGGAAGTGATTACACTAAATGTTGTTATACTTGATTAAAAAAATAGTAAAAATAAAGTGGTCTCTGATTCATACGTGGTTTGCAATTTCTCAGCTGGGCTGGAGTCAGAAAACATTTATGCATTGTATGACAAATCTTTAGTGAGTCACTAAGGTGTGAAAATATATAGAACTTGGAAAATAGTGGCACTCCCAGTATGTTAAAAAGAAGGGAATGAGGAGAATGAAACCAATAATTTTGAAATTAAACACCAATCAAATATGCACAGTAAGAAACTGCATGATAAATGTAAATATACTTAACCTTCAACATCAATGTCATATAAATCTTCTGGGTGACAGTTTACTTATTTAGTAGGTTTCATAGTTATAAATAAATAAAGAAGATGATAATATTCTGTAATTTGTGACCTTGTTTTAACTGGGAAAATTGTTACTTTTCTAAAATGTAAAAGAAATAACTGGATTTATGTTTGAATGTGTCACTGCTTGCTGTTGAAGAATATTTATTAACCACATGCAAAATATTGCTTAACATTATCTTTTTGTACTTCTTATTAAAGTTAATTTAAATATAGCACATTTTGTATTTTTGTTTTTAATACTTTGACAGCACAAATATTTAATTCCCTTCATGTCTTTTCTCTTAGGACTTCTGTATGGGGATTTTCATTTTCTTGTTTTTAAAAACACATTACAGCCTCTATGAAGGTGCTTTTTTTATTAAAGTATCTCCCAAAGGAAATAAACAATACATTGGAAAGAAAATATTCCTCAGCTTGGTGAGAGTTTAACAGATTTTCTGTTTATATAATGAGAATACCCTCATGTATTCATATTACAAATGGCAATGTTTCATATTTTCTAAAGGTTATAAAACATGTTGCTGCTGGGTATACACTAACAACCAAATGGAGCATAAGAAACCTCCCACCAGACAGCTTAATTTGTCAGTGGGAGTATATGGGGTAACAAAGCTTACTCAGAAACAAACAGAAGACTATACTGTTAGTAAGGTGTTTTGTTTTTTGTATTAAAATGAGCATTCTGATTCCAAGTCTTTCAGTGGAAAAGCTGTAGATTTTTCTGGGATGACCCTTTCTTTTTTTGTAAAGTTGCACCAAGAACTCACAAGAAACTCATAAATTCTTCATGGATGATGAAGAACATGACATCCTTCTGTCCAAGTTGGAGAGACATGGATTTGAGATGTGGACTGTATGATGGGTAAGGAATTGGCTGGATGGACAAACAGAGTTGTGGTAAATGGCTCAATGTCCAGGTGGAGGCTGGTAACAAGAGGTGTCCTTCAGGGCTCTGTTGTGGGATTGATGTTCTTAATGTCTTTATCTAGGACACAGACAAAGAGATCCATGTATCTTCAGCACGTTTACCAGTGACACGAAGCTGAGCTGTGCAGATGACCCAACAGAAGTAAGGGATGCCATTCAGGGGACCTGGACACCCTTGGGAAGTGGCCCCCATGGGAATCTCATGAGGTTCAGTAAATCCAGGTGCAGTGTGCTGCCCTTGGGTTGGGGCAGTTCCAGACGTGGGACCAGACTGAGAACAGACGTCATTGACAGCAGCCCTGGTGAGAAGGGCTTGGGGGTTCCCATGGATGGAAATATGGCCATGACCACTGGAGTGCACTCACAGCCCAGAAGGACAATTGCATCCTGGGCTGCATCAAAAGCAGCTCGAGGGAGGTGATTCTCCCCCTCTGCTCTGCCCTGGTGAGACCCCACCTGAAGGACTGTGTCTAGGTCCTCAGCAGAGGAAAGACATGGATGTGATAGAGCAGATCCAGAGGAGGCCATAAAGATGCTCAGAGGGCTGGGACACCTCCTTTGAAGACAGGCTGAGAGAGCTGGGTTCTTAAGCATGGAAAAGGGAAGCCTATGGGGAGATCTCATTCTGGCCTTTCAGTACTTAAAAGGGGGCTTATTAAAAAGAGGAAGGACTTTTTACGTGGGCAGATAGTCATTGGAGAAGGGGCAATGGTTTAAGCAGAAAGACAAGTTTTAAATTAGATATTAGGAAGAAATTTTTTACTCTGAGGAGGGTGAGGAACTGGCACAAGTTGCCCAAAGAAGTTGTGGGTGCCCCATCCCTGGAAATGTTCAAAGCCAAGTTGGATGGGACTTCGAGTAATGTGGTCTAGTGGAAGGTGTCTTGCCCATGGCAATTTATGGAGTGCTGAGGGGTTAACAGAAATACAGATAATGGTCTAAATTACAGTATATTTTTTCAGGAAACTCTTAATCCGAAAATCAGACTGCAAGGAATAAGGATTTCATTTCAACAATGTGCTTTATGTATGGATAAGAAGCAAACAGAGGCCTGAGTAATATTTGCAGAGCTGACAAATCATATGGGAGAAAAGAACTATTTGAGTAGATCCAGCATGGAAAACATTCTGAACATTTTGTCCTGTGCATTTGTGGTGGATAGGAGTCAAGAGTAAAAGTGAAAGATGAATATTCATAAGATTTTAAATATTGAAAAGCAACTCTGCTTTCAAGTTCTTTGCAGATCTTTTGAGACCCTGGTATAAGTTATTAAAGAGGAAGGAATTCAATGTCTCTTCAACTTTCCAAAGTTTAGCATCACTTTTTGCTAATGCTGGACATGACAAATAAAAAGAATGTGACAGTTTAAAGAAGATTACTTTTTTTTGTACACCAACATATTTAACTGCTGCACTCCTCTCCCTCCCTCTACCCCCGTCCCTCACCTCCCCAAATCAATTGTTAATATTTGAGGTAGTAAGAACCAACAGTAAAAAATGCCCTTGAGTTGGGGCTTCACATAGTGCTTTTAAACCTTTCTGCTGGAACACATTTTCCTGCTAAACACCTTTCTGTTATTCCTTTTCTACCACAGCCACCTGCCACTAAATAGGTTAGTGTTCTCAGAAATGACAGTGGTGGAAGTTTAGAGTCAACCATGCTTGAAGTTTTGTTATTGGTAGAGTTCAGCTGTTTTTACTGTAGGTTGTTTACAATAGTCAGTGTTTCTATCTTTTAAAAAAGAGTTCTGACAGCATTAATACACTAAAACAAGTGTCCAATAATGAGCCAGTGATCAGGTGATACTGGGAATATCAGAGACTAGATCCATCTGGCAACTCTGCCATTAACCAATGGTGAGAGCAACTTCACACCTCACACTAAGACACAATATTGAAAAAAACCCCAAACAATCCAAACAAATAAAACAACAACAAAGGAAGAGTTGAAAAACCCAGGGAAATACAGGAGGCTTCTGAAGTGTATTGATGACAACTTCCTGGCTGAGGTGATGGAGGAGTCAAGGAGCTCATGTAGCTCTGGCTGCAGCTCAGACTCACAGAAGGAATGGACAGGACAGTGATGTGCAAGCCTTGGGCGACCATGAGATGGAGGTGTTCAGGATCCTTAGAGGAGGGAACAAGGCAAAAAAGTGGGTACCAGCCCTGGACTTCAAGAGAGCAGACTGGCCCTGATCTCTGCACAGTGCTAATTCCATTCACAGCCCAAGGCAGCTGAGGGGTAGGCCTGAAAGGGTCCCTGGGTAGATTGCTCTGGAGAGAAAAGGGGTCCAGAGCATCTGCTTGATTTTCAAACATATTCTTCTCTGACCTCAAGCAAAGTCCAACTCAGCAAGAAACAAGTCACACCTAAATGGCAGGAGGACTGTATAGATAAATTGCCCTTGACTGAACTCAAATATAAAAAGGCTGGATGACTTGGAAGGAATACAGAGATATTCTCAGAGTTTTTAGAGGGAGTCATAGGAAAACAAAAGTCTGAGGCTGGGAAGAAAACAAATGTTACTCTTACCTTCAAAGAGGAGTAGAAGGAGGGTCTGGCGACCTACAGGTCATCTTTACCTTGACTCTTGATTGGTGTCTTTGTAATGAAGCAAATACTCCTGGAAAAAATTTTCAAACATCTCAAAGACAGTAGACCTATTGAACTCCATGTGTGTGACATTATGTGTGAAATTCTGGCATCAAGGAGTATATATTTTCCAGCAGTACAGGCTGTATAACAGCACTGTTTGGGTACCAGGATTTTTTCTGATTCTGCATATGCCTTCATCCTGCATTAAGGAGTTTAGGAAAAAATAGCTCTACCTCTTGCATTCCAACAACAGTCAACACAGAGGGAAACCCTTCACCCCCTTCACCATTGCCCCTTTTCTTACCTTGTATGCTGAGGTCTCATTTTGGCTTAGAACAACAGTTTCTATTCCTTGCAGCTACAAAGAAAGCCTCTGAAATGTATGCTCAACATCAAAAGATACATCACTCTCTGAATCTGCAGACAATCTGACTCAATAGATCACTTCTGAGAAGTGCCATTTTAGTGTGTTGTGGAAAAATCAGTTAATCATTTAATTGGTACTCCAATTAAGACAATTTGAGTAATTTTAGCATGGAAGAGGGTTTGTTTCCTCTGCTAGGCTACAAATACATATTTTTAACTTTAGTGCTTAGGAGATGGGAAAGAAGAAAATCATGAAATAAGAGCCAACTGAGATTTATGCAGTGCTACAATATAATGAATGAAAAGAACTGAGTTTTGAAGGTTGTAAGGCAAGGAAGGACATATTTAAAAATGCCTTCTGAAGTTATAAAGCTATAACTCATATTAACAGTACAAGCATCTGCCCTCTAATAAGGACTTTTCCCACCAGTAGAACACATGCTAGAATTGCAAGCCCATTTTGGTGTTGGTAAGAACTCTTTTGCCCATCACAGAAAACCAGTGTGTTAGAAAACTTTTCATGTGCATAATGACTTCAGTAATTTCTTCTGTATTGAATGACTAGATCTATTATTACAATTTCATATCTTATGTTTGTGACTCTAAAAGTGCATGAAATAGTCCTTTTAATGCTAAGATGCTGCAGCTGAGTCAATGTTTTGCCTGCTATCTATTCTCCATTTTCACTTTGAAAATTTTGAAATTGTCCACTCACTTCTGTAGACAATTCATGGCAACAGGATGATTTCTATTTCTTTAGAGCAAATCACAATGTCATAAAGAGATGACTACTTGAAATTATTGCCTTTCACACTATTCACACATCATATTTGTTGCTAAAACTTAAGTATTTATGTGTGAAGTGTAGTTGCTTTGTTGACAAATTATAATAATGGCAAAACTTTCAAGATCTTTGAGCATAATGCACGTCAATATTGTTGTAAATATTTCACTGCTGATGAAAAAGTCATCATCAATGATAAATGAATAACCATAATGCAGTGAGAATCTGCTATGAGTAATATTCTGTTAATTTTAGCAGTGTATTTAGATTATCACAAGAAATGTGTCTCAGCTTGACTTCCCTCACTGACTCCCATTGCAGATCTTATTCTTTTCCACTCAAGAGTTTCTACCTGGTTTTATCAACTGGATTTTTTTAACATAAAAGTGATTAAACTATTCCCTTTCCACATAGAAGTATTACTTCTGACATTTTTTTTTTAATGTATGTTGGCATTTTATTTCTCACTGCAGTAAATATTCCTGAACCCCTTACACCTGCTCAGGCACCAATTACTATATCCTTGCATCCAATTGCATTTTTCAATAAAAGTTAATTTATTTTTCATTGTACTAGATGTTGCAATCACAGATTAGTACTACTTTTCAGAATATTTGTATGTATCCTTCATCAGAATTTATTTTGATCCATGATGAAGGAATCTTATGTTTCAAATCTTTGAATAATAGATGACACATATTATTCACAATGATTGTTTAATTTGCAAGTTCATTTATTGATTACAATTTCTAAAATTTAGACAATATGTAAAATCTGAAACAAAAGCCTGTCTGCCTAAAGATTTCTTCTTTAGGAGAAAGAAGGAGTAGTGGGTCACTGCAAATCATGATTATGTATCTGTGTTAGAAGGAATTACCTCTGAGATGATAAAGTCTGCTTCCTGGCTTTTCCTTGAGGAAAACCATAGCATTTGAGTATGGAATGAAGTGCAGCACTCTACTGCAAGCAAACAAGAAGGCTGGACTGGCACTGGGAAGTAAGCATTTTTGACCTGGTGAGCACCTCACCTTATGATATATGCGATGTTCCCTTTTTTAACAGTCTACGTGTTAAACTTCATTTACAGAAACGATCAAATCAAACATTATTATGTACTGGTCCTTCACCCTGTGTCTCTTTAGCTCAGGCCTCTGCTTGAATTGCAGAACAAGCCCTCCCAGGTTGAAGGTCTGTGGTGTGGGTGGTGTTCCCACCTGGGAGCTTCAGAGGGTCCCTGCCATGGAGCAGCAGTGCCCAGAGCACTGCCCTGGGTAACCCACGTTTGTTTGTGGGGCAGTGACTCGAATGCAGAATGGGATCCTGCTGAAGCAAAGCCCTTTGGTACTCACGTCACCTCTGATTTGCCCTCTTGCCTATATGGTGGTGCCTTTCCTTGGGTAATCCTGTTTAAACTGATGTCCCTCTTCACAAAGCACTTTCCTGCCCTGGTGGGCTGTGAGGGCAGCTCTGCTCCACGTGACTTCAGTTTTCCTCTCCAGGTTCTCTGGTTCCCTTCAACATCAACAGGCCCCTCGTGGTACCACTGTAGGAGAGCAAAGCTTAACGCCCTCTGTCCTACACCCTGTGGTGTCCTGGTGACCTGTGACTGTCACTAGAGACCACAGTCTGTCTGCCTGCCAGACCAGCCCAGGCACCGGCGGCAGCTGTCTGAGGACCAGCCAGCGAGAGGCGCAGCCTGGGCTGACTCCTGTGGATCCTCGGCTCCTGAGAGCTCCAGGGACTGATGCTGGTGCGCTGACCACGACAGAGGAGAAGGAAGGAGGAGCCAGTCGAGTAAACTAACAGGGGTTTTACTGAGGGGCCAACGAGGACCAGCTCACCACCTGCAGGATGCTCAGACTGAGCCACGGAGGCTCCTGTAACAACAGGTTTTATACTGAGGTGGTGAGGGCGCGGTGAGGTGGCAACAACCAATAATGTTGGGCTAGGGGGTGGTACAGCAGTGGGGTGATCTTACACAAACCAGCCAGGGATAAGCAGGAGTGGTTAGCCTAGGCAGAGGGGAAAGATTCACACATAACTATCACTGGCAGTTACATAACTCAGGGGAAAATGGGGTACATGGAACAAACCATTACAATAAACTTCATAAACTTAACAATCATAATTTTGCACCACCACATGTGACGGTTTATTTGGTTTGACACAAAGTAAGTGAGCCACCAAACACTGCCTGAGGAAGGTAAGAACCCTGATGATCACCCTGTCATGGTGCAGGTGCACCAGTGGAAGGTCCACAGTCGTCTGCTATCTGACCAGCACATTCATAATGGCTTAATTGCAGCCCCAAAAGAAGCTTGATGGAATGCAGGGAGGATGAGGTCAGTGCTCTGTCCTCCCATTAGAGCGGTCCACAGCAGGGTCTTCTTGCAGCAAAGAAAATTACTTTCCATGGGTGTTGTACCAAGAATTGTTTTCAAGCAACCTAATCCAGGATCAATGGCAGCAGTTAAGCCTAAAGGCATTATCTAACCTTCAAGGACCATTGTTTTTTATAGTTTGCCATTTTGCATAAAAGCTTTTAGAATATAAAGGAATGTTGAGGCCATAAAATAACTTAGGTATCTGTTTAGCAGCCCTTTGACATGGTTATCTCAGCGAATTTGCCTACCCCATGCACCGTTCTTCCCCCGCAAAAATGGTTTAATTGAAAGAGCAAAAAGCTATAACACATCTGTTGTGTAGTGCAGTACCATAAGGAACAAAAGAAAATGAAATATGCAAAGCATCTAAGAAAATAATTACTTTAATTGAGAAATAAGTGGAAGGAGAGAAATTGTTCAAATAGAATACTTCAGGATAATGACTCACACTATTTTGATAGCAAATTACAGAAAAAAATCTTGGCAATTTGGCATATTATTTTTATGTCTGAATATTTAAAATGGATTTTAAAATTAAAATCTTAGAAAATGTTTGTGTTTCTAATCCAAACTGCCTCCCAGTCTGACTTACCTTTGAACTATTGATGCTTATCGTTTTCTTTTGCACTTCAGAAAATCTAACTACATAAAGGAAAATGATTTATTGATACATCTGTTTTAAAAAGCCAAACCAGAAATATTCTATAGCCAAGTCATTTCAGTAAAGTCTTAGATTAGGGTTAAAAATGTAGATTGCACAACGCACATTGTATACACAAGCCTGAAAACCAAGTTTCTCATTCATAGGGAGCACCTATAAGAAAAAAAAAGGGAATAAGTCTTCCATGAGAGAAATCACTGGTTCTTTGAGGACTGCTTTTGAGGTATTCATCCTTGACATTTAGAAAAATAATAAGAAAATCTGTATAAGTTTTCCATCTCACCTGTTCATGCAACTGTGTAATACTCTTTAAAGCATAAAAATATTTAACAGGTACCTGGATTTCAATAAGTGTTTTGTGGGATAGGAGTATGTATTTTCATTTCATGGACTATTTCCTTCATTGTGAGTCAGAAGCAGAGTCTAGGTAATTGCCATTAGTTTGATAATTGGGGAGTAACTCAATGTTATCTGGCATAGAAAGCATTAGAATGTGAATATCAGTACCTGTACTATTTGTGAATAATTTAAAATTAGTATGTAAGTGTTTAGGAAAAGTTACTGCTATTTTCAATAGGCAATATTTTGAGGCAACTCACATCCTAATGCAATCTCTGAATAAGCAGACCCTTGACTTAATATCTTGGCCCATGGAGGTGATGGTGCAGATGTGCAGTTCCAACCTGGGTATGTTTCCCTCTGATAGGGGCATGGATAAGAAACAAGAAGTGCAGATTCTTTAAAATAAATGGAAAAACGTTTTTTGTGAGTTTTTCTTCTTCTATACTGTTTTCTTCCCCAAAACATTAGTACTTTTTTTTTCTTTTTTTTTTTCTTTTTTTTTCTTTTTTTTTCTTTTTTTTTCTTTTTTTTTCTTTGGAAGCTATCTCATAAAGATTTTGGAAGAGGGGGCTGTAGCTGATTTGGCTTCATACTTAACAGGGAGCGTGTGTTGCAGTTGAGTTTTAGAAAATCTTTCTCTACTTAAAGTGTCTCCCTTTTGTTCTTGCAGACTTCCATCAGATTACAAGAGGCTATATAACAAAGGAGAGGTTATATAATAATGTACCACTTCAACTTAAATGTATTTCACATTCATTGTTCAGTACTATGTATCCCTTTCATATAGTCATATTGCAATAGTCATATTTCACAGTCACCATAAATAAATTCAGGGTTAGATTGTACCTCTCAAGGTGACTTGTTCAGGATAAAGGCAACTGTTATTGTGTTTCAGCTCTTTGTAATGCACATACAAAGGCAAGGAGGGTTTTATCAAAAGAAAAATATTTTAGTTTTGTGCTTTTTTTCTCATAGCAGAAAGACAAACAGAAAGCTATTGAACTAGTGCTTTATCAAAGAAATCTTGCTGAAAATTTGAGGAAGAACACCTTTTTACAAAACCAGTTCAGATTCCATTTGGTTAAGGAGTTTTTGTTTACTCTTGTTTTTTCCTAAGACATTTCATCCTACTGAATTTTTCTTTTGTTTAGTTGAAAATAATTTTTCTTTAGGATTAGGTTTTCCCAGTACTTTCCCAATATTTTTACACCTTCTAAGTTTTCTGAAAGTAACTTGTTTAAATTCCACTCATTTTGGGTTTGGGGGGTTGTTTTGTATTACATTTTGGTGTGGGTTGTTTTCCTAATGTTTCATTCTAGTGAATTCCTTCTTAGCCTAGTGAAATGAATTTTTCCGTGCATTCAATGCATACTATCATATTTCTTTCTATAAAAGTATGAGAGTTTACAAGAGCATTTCTGAGTCCCCTATCTCCCCTCAAGCCCAAGGAAGATTAGATTCAATGCACCTCTTATTCCTGAGGCACCGAACTCTGAGGAAGAAGCATTTTTGTTTACAGAAACTTCTGCATGCGTCGGAGAGAAGTCAGGCAAAATAACAGGCAAACCTCAACGGCATAATACCCTTTGCAGATGGTTTGAAGGTATGAAGGCGTAAGCATTTATAATATATGTAAAGCCATAATCCTTTCCTTAGCTTTCCTGAATCATCTGAGAAATTCTGCCTGGTTCCTGTAGGCTGGCTCAGGCACTGGCTCAGAGTTTTTGGGGGCTGCAAACAGCACAGTGAGCCTCCTGCTCCTGCAGGGCAGCAAGGGCAAGGAGGGAACCTCCAGCTGCCAGGGTGTTTGCTGTCTCCTGCTTTTCCCTTCCAAACTGAGTTAAGATTGTACAGGACAGGATGTAGGATAGTGTGATCCATCCTTTTGCAGCAGAAGAAAGGGCTTGAGTCTGATGAAATTGCAGCAGAAAGTTATCTCAAATATCCACGGTGGAGAATTCCAGTGAGTTTGCTGGAGACAGTGAGAGAACTTATCAAGACATCAAAGAAAACATGCAGTTAAGGGTAGTAGAAAATCCATATCATTAGATGTTCTTTCTACAGAAACCAAAATTTGCTCAGAAAGGGCCTGGTGACAATTTAAACCCTTATTAATTCCCAGAAAATCCCATGTCAGTACTCTATAATAAAAATGATGGAGTACATTTATTGTGTTAATAAGATAGCCAGGTGCCCTGGAAGCAGTTTTGGGAATAAAATTCCCTCTAGATACATCAGATGTAAGCAATCACTTTACCGGTGTATTTTGGCAAAGTAGCTTGCTGTATTTTTTCCACTGACAAGCAATTGAAATTGTTTAAGTATTGGAATAATGTGGGATAAAATTAAAATTGTTACAAGTGTTAAATAGCCCTAAAGGAGCTTCTTGGCTCAATAAACTTAAAGTATTCTTATAAGGGATATTTAACTTTAATTTATTTAAGATATTTTCTACCTCTTCCAACTTGCATGGTGTCTCAAATTATTACTGAAATGTTGTGTGGGAGCATGGATTAGTTCTTGCATATTGGACTGATCTCCAAGGAATTCTCTTAAAGCAGATCACATTGTAGCTCTTGATAAAATACAGCTCTGTTTTACAATTTCCTTTCCTTCACTATTTCCATTCCCAGATCAGTTAGTACGAATTGCATGAAAAATAATTTTATCTCGTTTGCCCTTTACCTTGCCTCACAAGAATTCGTCCCACTTCTTTTGCATGCGCAAAGAACACTGTACTTTCTTGTCTGAGCAGGAAGAGTGAAATGGTCCCATCACTTCCTTCTCTAGAAATAATAGCAAAGAAAGGTCAACCTCCAAGTCTCATTTCCTCAGATACCTTTTCTTAAGTTTGACTTTGAGGTTTATGAAGCTTTTGCTAACCCAAGAGGCTCTTCCCTCCAACATTACAAACCTCCCAGGAGCCTGCAGTGCCCTGCTGCTTGTACTGCAGCCATGGAAGAGTAATTGTAAGGGCTATTGTGTCAAAATGTTATTCCTCAGTTCTGTTACACTTTTGTATTACTAGTAAATTAACCTACAGTACTTGCTTGAATTCTAGTTGTGTTTCCATCGGCATGAACATTTTCTTTTATTGGCAAAAGCGCATTTCTAGCTCACTGTCTATAAACAGTTAATTGTTTTGTCAGAATGTTTGTCAGAATTGGGCTGCTGCACAATATCCAGTCACCACAGCGTCTTCAAGGTGCTGTGTTTAAAGTCCAGATGGTGACTTTGCAACTGATTTTAAGTGAGAATGGTTTGTTCTCCATTAGAGGAGCCTTTACACAGCAACAGGTAGAGTTGGGAGGTGACTGAACAGTAGCTAAGCTCAGTGCTGTGTATTGTAAACAATAAGGGAGCACTAGCAGCCTTTTTTATCCCAGACACTTTCATTTAGTGCATGAAAAAAGGCTTGAGACATATATTAATATCCAGGTAACGACTTTGCTCCGCAAGAGCTGTGTTTTAAAATACTTGTTTGTCTGCTATAGTATCCAAGAGTCATTTTGTTTTCCTAAAAGGACTTTTCACACTTAGATGTCATTTCAGTCCTGAAGAACTACTACTTTAATCTGCTGAATGCTGGATCGTCCCTAAGGGATTTCAGGACACCACTCAAAGTCAGCTTTTATAGGTCTTTGATGCTTTATGACCAAGACAGTATTTTGAAGTGGAAAGAATGTCTACAAAGTAGATACAGTGAAAAAAATTCAGAATTAAGCTTAGGGAATTCAGAATGGGGAAAGTAACAAGCAAACACATTAATAATTTGCAGTGTTTAATCACAAGCTACTGTATGACTCCTTTTAAAATAAATTTCCTGAAGATATTGTCCTTAAAAATTATTGATTTATGTTAGGATGCAGATTATTTAAGAACTCTGTAAAGGAATCAGACACATCAGGGAGGTAAAAAGACATGGATTTTCCAGGAAGGACTTTTGCAAGGGGTATGTATTCAAGGGGGGTTGCTAGATATTATTTTAAAAAGTGTTGTGGTATACAAAGTAGTTTGTTGTCTTTCAGTAACTCTGTCTTGGTCTGACTGGCCATGATTTTTATAAGGGATTCCAGAAGTTCATTTCATGAGCATTTATCACTAATTTATAAATACTTGATATAAGTAGGATGCCTCTACTAGTGAAAAATTATACTCAAACAAATATCAAAGATATAAGGAACATTTTTTTCAGTGTGATTTCCCCACAGAAAAGTCTTATAAATGTAATTTTAGATAGAAGTCTTCTGGAGATGGGAGGAAGTGGGACTTTCTGTGCAAAGGGAAGAGGTGCTCCGGTGCTTTACAGGAGCATTGGAAGAGGAACAGTGTGCAGGAAAGACAAATCCTCCAGCCAGATTTGCACCAAGATGGGGTTACATATTCTTCTGCATTTGCAGCAACTAGAGCAGGCAGGCATTCCAGAGATGGACAGGAAGTCTCACAGTGTCTGCATGAGTGAACTGAGGGTGCAGGTAATTTCTTTGTGTGTGACACAGGGCTCCTTACTCGTGATTTAGGAGGTACCACTCAGTGCTGGCAGTGCTGTAGAGGCTTGTGCTCCTCCCTTGCTGCACTTTGTGCCCTTATAATGGGCTATCCCTGCTTGTTTCCAGAACTTCAGGGGTGTCAGCACAGCCTGTGGCAATATTCCGACTATTCTCATTTTGATTGTGGTATCAAAAGTGATGAAACATACCTACTTACTAGGCCTTCATATATGCCTTTTGTTAAAAGCAAAGTTGTCCTGTTGATTTGTCTCTCATTACATTGGATGAATACGTAAAGAAGAATAAATAATACTTGAGATATGCTACCTAACTTGAAAGAGCAGTGCATTCAAATTACAATTAAGGGTGCAACTGTTGAATACAGATTTCCTAGTCTCTTTTACACACACCTCTATTATTCTATGTCAGTAGATAGATGGAGTTACTGTTAAGCAGAATCTGATAGGGGAGTGTAGCTGTACTGTGGATCTAGTATCTGAGGTGCTTCAGTGATAGGAAAATGGTGGTTCTAGTAGGACTTCTTCCTCATCATTTCTGGTTTCACTTGGTGTTATATTTATGTGTTTGCTTACAAATTCATTTGCTCTTTCTTCAATGGTCTGCAAATTCTGTGTTACCATTGTGGTTTAGTATATATAGTATGTTATCCATGTCTTAGATATTTTTGTTACCTTTGCTACATCTGCATCCAGTTCTACCCTGGTCTGCAGCACTAAGAGTTCTGATGCATCCTTCTCTTTCACTTTTAAGGCCCATTCTGCATCTTATGCTTGAGTTTTGGGAGACCACTCTTGTTTGTTTTTTTTTTTTTCCAAAAGCCTGGAGCTGTTCTTTCTCAGTAATGTAGCATAATATTAGTACAATTAGCAAAGTCAAGCACACAGCCTCATTCAAGGGTAAATCAAGGTTCAATCCACAAAGAGGAATGCGCTGTGGGCAAATCTATTTGTATACTGATATGTTTTGGTAACTACTTTTTATTAATACCTATTAGTTATGGCAGCATCACTGCTATGGAAATTGCTTTACCAGAGGATGGATTTCAGTCACTAGAAATGGAGTAGCAATTTTTGAAAGTTTACAGTGTGTTACTTTTGGTGTTTATAACTTGTCAGTATGAGTTAGTAGCTTCTAGAGCTAAGGGCAGATTTGAACAGCTGAACTCAAGTTCTTAGTGCACTTTGCACATTGTCAAAACTGTGTAGGATTAACTGTAGAGTAATTCTGTTTGAGTGCACTGCATCTGAAAAATTCATTGGTAGGTAGGACTGGGATGGTATTTTCTGGGACGTTATTTCATTGATTCCAGTTTATTGTTATAACCATGATTTAATTCTGTTCACAAACTTGTTTCAATCCATTTATGTTTTGCATAGTTATTTACACTATCTTAAGCAGGTTGATGACAGAACAAGGGCAGACCAATATGTTGATTACCAAGCCCTCTCCCATTCAAGATCAGACATTTTGACAGTTACATATTTAAAATATTATTTGGAATTCCTTAGTGAAATCTGTGGACTGGCTACATTAGAAGAAAGAGCTATAAAAATAAATTCTAGAAAGGAATAAAGTTTGCTGCAGAAAAGAAAGAGAATTGGAAAAAATATTCCAAAGGCTGTATTACTGGAAGATCTTCAAGGTAGTAGTTTGAGCTGATTTTTCAAAAGGATATTTGAATAAATCTGGAAAGGACTTGAAAAAGATTTCATGAGAGATTTAAAGGCATTAAAAGGTACTAAGACTTATAGCAATTGATGGAAAAATAGTGTCACTAAGACCTGGTGGCAGAACACTCCCCTGGTATTCCGAGAAATCAGCTCCAAAAAGTCAATCCCTCTTCAGACCTTCAGGCACCAATCATCAGTCCTCCTAGTGCAGCAACCAAATATTCAGGTAGCTATTCAAACTTAAAATTCTAATTGAGAACCACATTACAAATTGATCATTAAACCAACATACCTCATCTCCTACCTTCTGTATTTCTTTGTTGAACAAGTGGTAAGTGCTCTTTGCTTTCAAATTGTCTGTTTGACAAATGCAACCATGGTAAATCCAATGCAACTGCACTTAATCTCTGTTTTGCTTCAAATTTTTCACAGCTTTTTCAGACTTGGTGAAGACATGATGTACTTGCAAGCTTGTATGCTTTCTCCAGCTATTTCAGCTACTCTAATAGACTATCTTACATTTGTTTCCCTCCAAAAAGACATAAATTGATACAACAGATGTGTTTCTGCTATCCTGCGTGGTAGAGCTGTATGGGGATAAGGATGAAGAAACTGCATGCAGCATAAGATTACAGGCCTGAGCAATAGTTTGGGATCCCACACAAAAGCAGAAATGTGAAACTTAAAACAAGACTAGAAATAATTGGAAAGTCACCATTATTCAGAGATATGAGGGCCGTAAATGCTTCTGTAGCCAAGGATACAGGACTAAAATGGAAAACTCACATGACTGGAGTGCTGCAGTGGATGGCTACATGCTCTTAAAAAGGGACAAGCAAGGAGGGAGAGCTGGTGGGGTAACTTGTATGTTAGGAAGTGTTTTATACAGGAAAGAACTGGGGGAAGGCTAACAGACAGATGTCCTGGTAGGAGTCTGTTATAAACTACCAGGGTGAAGAAAGAAGCAGGTGAGGTATTCTGTGAGTGGCTGGCTGATATTTCATGATTGCTAGCCCTTGTTCTTGTGGGAGACTTTAACATGCTGGATGTCTCCTGGAAACTCAACACAGAGGAGAGGAGGCAGCCTAGGTGGTTCCTGGGGTGTATGGAGGGAAATTTCCTGACCCAGCTGGTGAGCAAGCCTACTGGGGCACAACCCCATTAGGCCTGCTGCCTACAGGCAGAGAAGGGCTAGTAGGAGATGTAATTGGAGACTGTGTTTGGCACAGTGACCATGAAATGAGAGAGGTCTCAGTTCTGGGTGAAGTATGAAAAATGGTCAGCAAAACCTCTACAGTGGACCTCTACAGGGTGGTTGTTGTCCTGTACAGGGCGCTGGTTCAGAGAGTCCCTTGGGAAATGGAGCTTAACAACAAAGAGATCCAGGAAGGTGGGAAATACTTTCAAAAAGAAATCTTAAAGGTGCAGGAGCAGGCTGTCTGTATGTGCTGAAACATAAACCAGCATGAAAGGAGGCTGGCCTGGTTGAACAGAGGCCTTTTGCTGAAACTCAAGGAAAAAAAGAGAATTTATGAACATTGGAAGAAGGGGCAGGCAACCCAGGAAGAGTACAAGGATGTTGCTAGGTCATGTAGAGAGAAAATTAGAAAGGCAAAACCTCAGCTAGAACTCAATCTGGCTACTGCTGTGAAAGATAATAAAAAATGATTTTATAAATATATTAACATCAAAAAAAAAAAAAAGGGAAAATGAATGTCTACATCTTTTATTGGGTGTGGAGGGCAACACTGTCACCAAGGATGAGGAAAGGAAATGAGGTACTTAGGTACTCCATACTTGTCACCAGGGATGAGGTACTTAATGCCTTCTTTCCCTCAGTCTTTGACAGAAAGTCTAGTTATCCTCAGGACAGCCAGCCTTCTCAGCTGGTAGACCAGGACAAGGATGCCCTGCAGCCCAGGAGGAAGTAATTAGTGACCTGTTGTTCTACTCAGACAAAAATAAATCTATGGGGCTACATGAAATTCACCTGTGGGTGCTGAGAGCGCTGGCAATATGATTTTCTCTTGCTTTATAGGAAAATTACCATTAAAAGCCACCACCACAATTTCCCATGTGAGAGTAGGGCTTGTTTGTATAGCAGTTACTTTACTTTTTCTGACTCATTCATCCCAGAAGCACTCCAGCACTGCAGTCATGACTCTACTTACAGCTGAGAGAACAGGACCACTGAAACAGAGTGCTAAGGCATATGTGTTAATAAAGAAATGTGGTGACTTGAATAATTTAGGACAATACATCAATTTATTTTAGATTAGCACTAGCTTACTGAAACAATTTAGCCTGCTCTCAGGAGCATCTTTCAGTTTGTAGACATTGATATTACTGAGGTCGAGTTGCACTGGCCTGAAGATAGTCCATACCTTGGACACAAGCACTTTGCTTTCCAAACACACATACCAACCATACAGATGCCTTTAAAAACTATACTTTATTTTTTTCCCCTAGGTATAGATTTAAAAAGTGACATTATTTCAGTATAATGATTTTTTTTAACAGACTGTTTCTCCAAGGAAACTTTGACATTCTTTCAGGAAGCATTCTTACAGATAAAAGCTTATTGTGCTATCTTGAAACACCTCTAAACAATAAAAAAGAAATATTAACAGATGTAAGGTAAAATTACATTAGGTACATCTAATATCATGTCCTGCCATTTTATGTTATCCAAAGTCTATTTAGATGCAATTTAATATTTGGATTTATTTTCAATACATTCTTAATCATCAATGGCTTGAACAGGATTATTAACTCATCTGTCCTCAACACATGCAGTGTGTTAGGTCATAAGCTGTCACAAGTCTTGAAGAGTTGTATGCTTGTGAATAGGCAGCTTATTCTGAGTCCAAACAAGAAATAGGTACTCCTGGCTAACACATTCACATAAGGTTCCAGACAGACTACTTGCTGCTAGCAAAAGTCTCCATCGTCCTGAAAATATAAGTTGCTTTCCTTCTTAAAGGCAATTTGTGCGTACTCACCATGACAAAATTTTTCTATGATACCAAATTTGACTGGGGACTACATCACTGCTATTCAAGAGTATTCTGCATTTGCAGTAGGCCCTGGCAATCATATTGTCTTGGGTTGAAAAATGTAACTAAAAATGTGTATTCTATTTTCATCTGTTGAAGCCGGTTGGGAGATATTGTTCCTTATCTCTTGCAACTCTAGAGGTGGAAAGAGGGCGGATGCCTTCTGTTAATGAGACACCTGATAACACCAGATAAGGCAGTGCCTCCTTATCTCTTCCTCCACCCATCCTCCTCCGAGGGACATCACCTGTGAATGGGCCATTTAAGGCCTCTCACATGACTGATAACATCACCTCATTCCATTGTGAGATGCTCACCCAGTGGGAGTAGCCAAAGCCTTTCCACCAGGATAAAACCTGCAATCCCAAACACTAATTCAGCTGGTTTTCTACTGAATTCTTGGAGGAAGGCTGGACTCATCTTGCCAGCACTGGACCCTTTTTTTTCCTACAGGATCATCTCTACTCCGCAGAACAACATCTTGTTACTTCAGGACGATTCATTTGGACTGCTTCCAACCCTGGCAATAGGGTGTCAGATTGTATCTCTGACTCTGTCAGGGTTTTCTAGGACTTTTGTTTGTTTGTTAGCTTTTTGTACTACTGCATTTGTATTTTTTAAGTATTCCTAGGAAAGAAGTGTTATTCCTATTCCCATATTTTTGTCCGAAAGCTCCTGATTGCAAAACTGTAATAATCTGGAGAGAGGGTTTTTTACATTCTCCATTCCAGGGCAAACTCCAGTTTTCCCTAACAGATACCTGTCTTTCCAAACCAAGACACCCATTTTTCATCCAGCTATGATTCACTTTTTCTGGGCTTACCCATGGACTGCTGCTTGGCACAATGTGACTGTGACCCAAAGCCAAGAGGTAGCAGGAATTTGTCTTTTCCATTGGTGTGACATTCCTGTCTTGGTTTTGGCTAAGATGGGGTTAATTTTCTGCAGTAACTGGGAGAGGGTATGGTCAAGGCACCATTCCCTTGTTGCCCCAGGGGAAAGAGACTCTCTTCCCAGAAGGGGATCTTCCATTGGAGTAGATGGAGTGGTTGGGTGTTTGTTTATTGTTAGGAGTTTTCCATGCGGATTGTTTATTTTTCTTATACCTTTTGTTATTATTGCTGTTACTGTTTGCTTTCTCATCTCATTGCTGTTTCTAGTAAATTGGTCTTACCTCAGCCCGTGAGGGCAGTGGGAAGGGAAGCAGTATGTGGATTTAGGGAGAGTGCTGAATTGGAGAATACCATTCCTAAGCAACAATAATTGATTACAAGGGGCAGATCCTATTTTGTTGTGAACTCAGCATGTGGAGCTACAACGAAGATGAGTAAAAGAAGTCTCCCATTCTTGTCATGATTTCCCAAGAGATCAGAGCTGGACTTCAGGTAATGCTCACAACCAGGCTACAAATGTCAAAACCTGGTGGCAGGACTTTATCAGATGACAACTTAACAATCTGCTGGAAGCAATTTGTGGAATGAACAAAGCCAAGCAAGGTTCATGATGGACACAGGCTCTCCAGAATCACAACACTGAAAAAAGTGACTGCCTTTTTATCTTGCCTTCTTTTTTTGTATTTTCATAATATTTTCTATTCAAACCTTGCACTTTTGACTAAGTGGACTTCATGCAACTAGCTCAGAAATTTAATGAGGTAGTTTAATAAATTACAGAAGGTCTCTGATACTACAGCGGCTACTTTGTCTGAGGGTGAAAAAGATTCAAGTTGGAAAAATGGAACTAGGAGTATGGTCCTTTGAAAAGAATCTTTTCACAGCAGAAACAGTGTGATGCAGGAAGAGCTGCAAATTCTGCTGTAAATAGGCCTCCAGATCCTGGTATTGATCTGGAGGGAAGCAGGAACTGTCATAGAATATTATGAGTTGGAAGGGACCCACAAGGATCGTCGAGTCCAACTCCTGGCCCTGCAGAGGGCATTCCCAGAAGTCACACCATGTTCTTGGCTGCATTGTCCAAACACTTTTTGAACTGTCGGTCTTGGTGCTGTGACCACTTCCCTGGGGAGCTGTTCCAGTGCCCAACCACCCTCTGGGGGAAGAAGCTTTTCCTGTTATCTAAGCTAATTCTCCCCTCACTCAGTTTCAGGCCATTCCCTTAGATGGTGTCACTGGTTACCAGAGAGAAGAGATCAGATGAGGAAGCTGCACTGAGGTCTCCCCTCAGTCTCCTCCAGGCTGAATGGACCCTGTGACCTCAGCCACTCCTCATACAGCTTCGCCTCCAGACCCTTCATCGTCCTCACAGCCATGTTCTGATGCTCTTTAATAGCTTTATGTCTTTTTAAATGTTTTGGTGCCCAGCATGCATGCTATGATAAAGATAGATAAAAGATTGATCATGGAAATTCCTCAGTTCTGGGACACTATCAAACTTAATCAAATGGCAGCTTTGGCTCAACACCTGTCATAAGCCTGTGGCACACTGAGACTGGCAGCTATTAACATACTGCAACCTTTGCAATACTTCCTAAAAAAGTAAAGGTGAGTCTCTGGGTGGACAACGCTTTTCCAGGAGCTAATGAGAATTTAATGGAAAAAAATTAGAAAAAATAATTTTAAAATAACAGATATGAAACAAAATAGATGAGAAAATTAAATTACATTTTATTTTATTAAGTCAGACTAATTAAATATAAATAAAGCTGTTTTACATGGCTAATAAAGTGTGATCACTGAGGTGCAGCTTCACAAAAACATGCAATGCTTTTAACAGCTATTAGGGAAATCAAAGGCTCTGGCATACAGAGTATCATTTTCAACACAGCTGAAGCAGAAGATAATATAAGTATCACCAATCTTGTCAGTGGTATTATTTTAGGAGATACTTTCAAGAGAATGGTTGATTTACTTCAGAGAAGGATAATTCTTCAGAATAGTCACCAATGATGCAAACCAAAGCAGCTGTTTCATCAGTCTCCAATCAAAAAGGTGAATTGGTATTGATAATCATAACGGATAATGGCCTTCCTGAGAGCATATGATAAACTGTAGGATAATTTGTCCACTTTCAAAAAATAGCTGATTTCTCTGGTATTCACTAGAATTATCTCTGCACAGCAACATTTTTTTATCTTGCTAGAATGATGAATTTTCATCATATGCAAATGCTAGAATATGCATGTTGGTGATTACAGACAACCACAGAAATAGAGTTTGTCTAGCAGCAACAGAACTAAGGCTATGGGTCCTCTAGTCCTATTCTCTGCTATTGTTTGAGGGGGAAAATTTTTCTTCTCTGGGACATGTTTAAAAATATAAAAATCAAGGCATTTTCATACTGAGGGGGAAACGAATTAGTTTTGAAAATACACCATGATATATGTATTTAAAATATTGGCAGACTTCTGCATTATGACACAGTGGAATATACATATATTCTTTAATCTCCATGGTATCCCAATATTGTTAAATGTTTACATGTTCGATATTATCCACAAATGATTTTTTAAAATCAACAGTATTTACCTTACACAATCTAGTGAGGACCTGTCCTAATAGACTACTTTTCTCTCAATAATTAAACTAGGGAGCAATGCTGGTTTTACATGATGTATTCTGACCCACTCCTACAAATGTAACTGGATCTATTGACCTGACAGCTGAGTTTACACTGAGGTATATTTTAGGACTGTTCTATCTGATTAGGTAGTGAATACTCAATGAAAATTAAAATAATTTGTCGCTCAGCCAGATCTCTGTTTATTTCTCTAGTAAGCACAGGAGATACTAAAGACTGTGATGTATTCAACTGGGTTACTGAACATTTGTTTCATAAAGTGGAGCATAGTAATAATAACTGACCAATTATATAACAATAATTGGAAGATGGAAAGGGAATCTTAACAAAAAAGAGATGCAAAAGGATAAATTTAGTGCAACTTTAGAGAATGTAAAAGAAAGCAAAATACAATCTAATATACCAAAAAGCAATCTCTAAATAGCTGAGACTTTTGTTACAATTGAGAGACCTAGAGGTCAATTAATAGCAATTGTAGAAGTTCAGCAAGTGACATAATGCATTACAGACAGAGTGTAATGTTCTGGACAGAATTATTTCACCCTTCCTTTAGATTTGCCAAGGGATACTGTTACCAAGAGTTTAAATTGTCATTCTGGAGAAAATGTTTTCCAATTATCAGACAGAACAGCCTTATGAAGAGACCTTTTATCTCTTGTGCTTTGCAGATTAAAAAACTTCTTATACTCTAAGAAGGATTGCTCAGGATAGGGTATACTGAAAAGCCACTTTCAACTTTCAACAAAGGCTGAGCCAAGTATCAACTGAATCTTTTTGAAACGGGAAAAAGTACAGACCACAGTCTTTGCCTGCCCCATTATTTTTCATTTTCACATATCTTTGTCCTCCCGATCTGGCTGGAACAGTAAGTGCTCACAGTAGTCAGGTAGAACAGCTGCCCTGTTAGCCTCTAACAAAATAAGACCAGACAGACAATCAAATAGTATTCTCCTGGGAGCATCCTATAAGCCATGAAATTATTCTTATTTTTAACCATTTGAAGGGAATTTTCATCCTAGCAGGAGATAAGAGGAATCAGCAAAAATAAAAGATTTCTTTGCTATGGGATTTCAAAGTATGGGTGAACATACATGGAACATACATTGGCACTCTGATTTTCCATGATTCATGCCAGGGTTCTAGTCCCCTAATAATTCACTGTTGCTTTGGCTACATTGGCAAATCCTGGAACGAAACAGAAACAGATCTTCAGAGACAATGCATTGGTGCTGAGAAGCCAGCTCCCACAGTAAGTGTGGTTTGGGGATTTACTTTAGACTAGCACCAATCTGGTTCCATAGAGAGAAGACCCTTTAGTGCTGGAGCACAGTAAAGTCCAGCAGTCCTGGTAAGCACATCCAGAAAGAAGCTGCAATCACCTTCATGTACCTCATAGCCCACTCTCCAATTGAATGCTCATTTGCTAATGCAAACCATGTACTCCTTGTACATTTGTGCCTCTGGGGTCCACTGGGTTGAACTGTGTCTCTTCCTTGACAGGGAAAATAGAGCACAGACTGCAGAAGAGTTTGAATTGTGCTTTGAAAGTGCACCTTGGTGCTTAAGTCTCCTGTCAGACTCCTTGCCTTTTCTGCAGCATAACATGTGCCTCACACTTGGAAGTACTCCTCACTGGTCACCCTGTTCCCTATCAAAGTTGTCTGCCTCTGAGGATGTGTCTTGACAGATGGTAAAACCAGGGTCCTAGTCTCTATTTACTGGGAAATTGTCTGATAGGTGAGGAAGAAGCAAAGTTAAAACTGCGCTCTTAGGGTGAAGAAGAATTAGGGACTGTGGACTTATGCCTTGTAAAACAGGAAAGATCAAAATGTATTTGTTTGCTGGCTCATGTTGAAAATGCTTGAAAGTCTAGTGAAAGGCAATGACAATAGTAATAGACCAAGGGAATGCTTGTGGTTTGAAGTTACCTTTCTGTACCTAAGCACTCCAGCCTAGTTTCCATAGTTCTGTCTACACTTCAATTTGTTTATCATTTCATCCTAACTTAAATGGAGAGGAAGTGTAACATGCTAAATGTAAAGGAGTATCATCTTATATGCTGTAACACTTCCCCTTCCCCTGGGTGCAAAGATAGATGCAGTCTTCTTTCTTCATTAGTTTTTCTCTACTTGAGATGATTTCCCTTGCTTAATTTTTAAGTGCAGCTGAAGATGTGTGTGTGTTAGTAATCATTTTAATGAGTAATGTGAGTGAGCAGTTAAATCAATGTATTGGAGATGAAATCCTAATTAAAATAGTATTTAGTTATGAAATGTGAGAATTTTATAATTTATTTTCTATTAAGATGTTGACTGTTTCACTAAAAGCAGTTATTTTGTGGTTCAAATCACAATATAAATGCTGCATCGAAGTCACATACCTGCATCTTCCTGTTCTCCTCCTGTGGATATCCAGCACCCTCAAGTTTACAGGCCCCTTTTAAAAAGGCCAGTACCAAAATGTTTGCATTAGTTTTCTTTATTTTTGAGATTTTTTTTTACATTTATTGTAGCACTAGGCTACTATGCTGTTCAAGATAGCTTTTTAAATTTATATTAAACGTTCACGTAGGATTAACCATGATGATGCATATTTAAAACCACATTTTCTGAACTTCCCTAAGAGAAATGGAATTGTTTTCATTTGGGTTGCAGGTTTTAAATACCATGCATGAGACTTTGTTGTTACATTTGTGCTTACTCAAATGTAACAACATTTGAGTTGGGGAGTGGACTAGATTAACTTTAAGGGTCTCTTCCGCCCTAAAGTATTCTTTGATTCTATAAATCTAAGGTGTGGGGTGCACACAGGAAATTGTTTTGTGAATACACTATAAAGGTCTACATATGCAATTTCATCAAGATATCGTTGTGTAAACCTACCCTTTTGGAGACACGAGCTCTTGCTGTTCTACCTGCTCTTTTTCGGTGGAGGAGAGAACACCATCATAATTCCATCTCCATATGCTTGAATGCTTTGATCTCAGCAGGGTAAGTGCTCCTTACAGAACCACGAGAGCCATTAACTTCCCTCAAGCACAGTGAATGAAGATGGGCCATCCACTAGGTCTAGATTTTCAAAGCTCTTATGCACTCAAAATGGTATGCAGGCACACAAATCTGGCACCAATTCTCAGATGTTCCTGTCACAGAAGTAGCTATATCCAAGAGAAATACAGCAGATGTAGATGTCAGCTATGTAAAATTACATATGAGTGTTTTTAAGTTCCTCTGTGGTCCTGAGCAGTTGCGTTGTGAAGAATCAAAATACTATTCAATACTAAGAGTGAAGGCTCCCAGGTGAAAAATGCAGTGATATTTGCTGTTTATATATTCATGTGGCAGATTTTTTCCTCCTTCTTTTATTTGGACTTCAGCTTTAAGCATGAATATTCTTTCCCATGTTCTTTTAGATGAATCACAAATTGTAGGTACCTTGTGGTTGAATTGGTGACGTCCAGACTGGAAATCAAGAGCTTGGGCTAAGTTCCTTTGCTCCTTTTATAGTGCATGAGGTTACGTGTATTACTCTGGAATCCAAATCAATAATTACACTTTTAAGAAACTAGGGAACTGGTGATCTGGCCTGGCTGTGTTTTAGAGGTCTTTTACACTGGATTATCCTACCTTGAACTCCTTAAATCTGAAGAACAGAGAAAGTTTTCCAGTGAGCTTGGGCAGGTGTAGCTGCTGAGCTGCTCAAATTAGTGCTGCACAAATTAGTTTGTGTGAGTATTCCTCTGCAGTCCTGGAGAAATTTCTCTTCTATAATAGATGTCTTCTCTGAATTTTCTACTACTAGACAGCAGCAGAGCTGACAGCTGAGATGTGATTTTACATTTAGGTACTTACAACCTTTACCAAATTCAACCCATGAATTATTTTTCTTTTTCCATTTGTCAGCATATTGTCACTTCCTATTTTATAATTTATATTCTACATTGTGATGATTTAACCATATATTTACTTTTTTCTATAGACTTGACCAATTTGAAACTTTCATCTGCAAAGTTTTGTATTTCTTCTCTTTGAAACCATTACTACAGTGAGTAATCAGTTAAGTACAATAATCTCAAGAATAGATTTGTAAGAACTCAACTTTTTAACATGGAAAGTTAATTGCTGACAGTACTCTCAAGCAGTTTCTGAAAGATGGCCTTACTTTCCTACTGACCCCAGAACTAAGCAGCTTCTTTAACAAATTCCTGATAGACTTAAAATGGTTATAAAAGACTGTGAATTATGAAGCTCTATTCTTCTATTGATAGGCTCATTAAATATGACTGAAGAAGATAGAGACGTGGTTTTCTTTTGCAGAAGCCATTCTGGTTTGTTCCACCCTAGTTATAGCAGTGATGTGAATCCTACAATTTTGCTTAACTTTGGTCAAATTGATTTTTCTGAAATGATGCCTAGCAGGTCTGAAGTGACACAATTAACTCCTTTCTTCATATCAGTGTTTTGTTTTTTTTAGATGGCCCTCTTACTTCCAGCATCAAAAGGTGTTTTTAACTGAGAACTTAAATATTGTTTTTAGGTTAGCTGTGCTAGTACCAAGCAAATGAGAAGTATCTGCAGGCTTTAGTAACTAACTCACTATCTTTTAGTGTATTGTCCTGTATCAACATCTCATTCTTTTGACACCCAGCTAGGTGATTTCTCCAGCTTTTAGTTGATATTCTCTTTTCTATTTCGCAGTTTTCTTTTATTGCTTCTTTTGTTTTCCATAGGAATACACACAATCTGATTTTATTTTTTTCCCGTCATGTTTTCTTCTGGTGAAAGATGGTGAAAGATTTTTTTTTTATTTTCTGTTCCCTGTTTGCTTTTCAAAACCTTTATACCTGTATCTCATCTAGTAGTCTACTTAATCATGGAATAATTTCTTCTCTAGTTTTTAGAGGGATGGATTTCTATTGTTTACATGAAAGTGCAAGAAAAATTCAGATTTGGACTACCTGAAACTAGCTTGTCCAGACGTCCTCCTTAGTTTTGTGTCATTTGAGAAACATCATTGGCACTGCTGTTATTTTTTAATAGTACTTCTATGTGCCTTAGTGTTCTCAACCCTGAAATCAAATGAAAAATTCAATTTTCTCACTATTTGGGCTACATGTTATTTTAGATCTAATCTTCCACCTCTTTCACTGCTAGCAAGATGCTGGATCTGCACAGGGGTGAAATTCAGTTTTTAAATAGATGCTCCAAACTGTTCATGTAGAAAGAAGATATCTTGGAATTCTGTAAGTATATTTAAACTTCTTATGTCAAATTTTCGCAGTAGTCACTTTAATTGCATATCTTTTAGTGACAGGGTGTAATTTTATAGACCGGTAAAGGGCTTTAATGATTCCATAAACATCAGAATGCAAAGACATAAGCATTTGTTGCATATTTTGCAAAATGCAGCCAATTTGACAGATCAGTTTATAGTAAACTAAGGACCATGGCCATTTTCAGGGCAGAGGGACTTCTCAGAGAGAAAGGGACTTGGGGGTGGGCTGTGCTCATTATCTTGCTGAGGGGGACAGCAATCCTACTTCTTGGAGCTAGTGCCACCAGCTGCAGCAGAGGAGCTGCTTCTGCACTTACTCTGTAATAAATGCATGTGCTCTCCTCTGAGCTCATGCCTTTGCCATCATGCTAGGATGCTGCCTGCTGTGTTAATCCACCAGTTAAGAGACCTCAGGTCATGCAATAATATGTGCCTTTACCGTCTGCCAGCACCCCCAGGACTGGCTATTAATTTTCAAGTCGTTGAATTTTCATTTAATGTACTGCAGCTCTCTGAAGCATGGTGAGTTTCTTTAACCATTAAAGCAGTTAGCTGTACATATAAAATAATAACCAGATGATGACGTGTAAAGAACACAAAACACTGCCTTTCATCAGGGGAACAACCCCTGGATGGGGAATTATTTACATTTCTGTACAGTGACAACTTGACTCGAAGGAGGATGATGCTGATGATGACTGTAAAACGGTTTGCTACTTCCACCGAGAACTCGGTGCACAGGTTACTCCGTAAGTGTCCTATAGAGAGCTGCGAACAAGGGCATCGCTGGGGCCAGGGATCTGGGCTGAAGCCGAGAGAAGAAATACGCGTTATCTAAGCGCTGGTCCGGCCGGGACGTGCCCACCCGCCCCCACGGCCGCTCGAAGGCTGCGAGCGCGGAACCTGTGGTCTCTGCTGCGGTGCTTCTCCTGCATCGGGTTCTGGGTGTGTGTGTGCGGGATTGCTGGGGGCACGTCTGGCTGCTTTCCCGCCTCCATCTCCTGAGAGAGACCAGGAGGAGGGAGCGGCCGAGAGGAGACTAGAAGGGAAAAAAAGAAGAAAAAAAAACCCCCATACCCTTGCGTTTTGCGTGCCCTGGCGCATTTCACAGCGCATCACCGCGCATCGGCCGCTTCCCTCCTGTCTTCCGCAGCCGCCCTTGCGCGGCCAGCACGCCGCCCGCCTCCAGNGCCACCCTTTCTCCCAGGCATGTTTCCCTTCTAGTAAAGGAGGCTCCACCTCTGCTAGGGATTGATTCGTCCAGCAGTTTTTAGGATAATTTATGAAGCAACCTGATGAGCCTATTGGCCGAGTTGCTCGGTCCTTGCAGAGCGGGTTTCTACCTGTTTGGGTGTTTTATTTTATTTTTTTCCCCCTTCCCCTCCCCTCCCTCTGCCTGCCGTGTGCGGGGGGGTGTGGGATTGGTAGGGTCACTATTTCCCGGCCTCTTCGGAGAAAACTCGGGCAAGGGAGAGCTCCTTCACTCCCATGGATGCCTGGGGGGGCCCCGCGCCCCGCTGGCTGCGCCGCCGCGGTGCCCGGCTGCTGCTGCTGCTGCTGACCGTGCGCCTGGGGAGCGGGTGAGTACGGGGGCCCGCCGGGGCCCGGCACCTGCGAATCGCGCCCCAGGCTGGGCTCGGGGGCTCCGGCANCCCCCATACCCTTGCGTTTTGCGTGCCCTGGCGCATTTCACAGCGCATCACCGCGCATCGGCCGCTTCCCTCCTGTCTTCCGCAGCCGCCCTTGCGCGGCCAGCACGCCGCCCGCCTCCAGCACGGCTTCGGGGACTGCGGCTGCAGGGCTGTGCTCCCTCTCCTGAGGGCGGACGAGGGGATGGCGGATGCCCCTTCCCCGCGGCTAGGGCCGCCCACCCCCCAAAATCTCGATCCTGCCGGACGTAGAGACGCGCAGTCCCCGCGGTGTCCGTGCGCATCTCCCGGCGCTCCTGCTCGCGGCTGCGGGTCTCTGCTCGGCAGGGCGGACCGACTGCCTCTCGGAGAGTCGCCCTCTGAGTGGCTTCAAAAATAGAAATATTTAAATGTACATGTGTGGCTTTAAACATATATATAACATTTTATACATTTTGCCTATTTGCATTTACATAAATGGAAGGTCTATTTCATCTCCGTCTTTGGAGAAAAATACCAAATCAATGCCACCCTTTCTCCCAGCCATGTTTCCCTTCTAGTAAAGGAGGCTCCACCTCTGCTAGGGATTGATTCGTCCAGCAGTTTTTAGGATAATTTATGAAGCAACCTGATGAGCCTATTGGCCGAGTTGCTCGGTCCTTGCAGAGCGGGTTTCTACCTGTTTGGGTGTTTTATTTTATTTTTTTCCCCCTTCCCCTCCCCTCCCTCTGCCTGCCGTGTGCGGGGGGGTGTGGGATTGGTAGGGTCACTATTTCCCAGCCTCTTCGGAGAAAACTCGGGCAAGGGAGAGCTCCTTCACTCCCATGGATGCCTGGGGGGGCCCCGCGCCCCGCTGGCTGCGCCGCCGCGNGGCCGCGGCGGGAGCCGGCACCGGCAAAGTAAAACTTCGGCCGCATCCCACTTGTTCGCCGGGCGGATGGGTGAGCCCAGGCTGGGCTCGGCGCCGGGAAAAGTGTCCCCATGGCGAGGGCGGCCCGGCGCACGAAGCTCCCCACGGCTGCGGGAGAGGGGCAGGAGCTGCTGGTGCTGCGGGGCATCCACCGGGACCCGAGCGGGGCCGCCCCTCCGCCCCGGCTCCCGCGCTGCAGCGCCCGGCACCGGCACCGCGCTCACGCGTGGATGGAGCAGGGCAGCCGCTCCAGTGCCACAAGTTGGAAACCTGCGTTTTAAGGCAGAGTTGGAAAATTGAGCTGCAGACCTCTGAAGAAACAACAGTTTGGTACAGATGTGCACATGTGTTATTGGTACCCATAACAACGAGAAGAAATGTGGTAATTCAACCCCATTAATAATGCAGAGCCAATGTGAACCATTCCACAGGTTACGCTCATAAAAATAACAAAGCAGCTCTTCAGGTATAAATAATGGGTATTTGACTGTTGCTCAGTGTGTGTTTATTTTAAATGAAAGAAGTTATCATTCTAGAGGATATAAAAATGTGTAGTGTAAAGGCTGATAAAAAAAAAAGGGGGGGGGGAGAAAAATAAAGGGAAAAAATATATCTATTAAACATATTTTAAAGTCTCATATTCTAGACTCCTTCCCCACACTGAATGGTGATTTATCAGTCTGTGTGACGTATGTTCATCTCATCACATCTCTCATCTTCACAAGGCTGCTGGGTTATCCTTGTAGAAACATCACTGATTATACTTTTCTTAAACTGTGTCTTTTTAAAAACTTTGATAAATTATGAAAATATTTTTCAAAGGCATTGAAAATGATACCATTTCAGCTATGCATCTTGAGAATGTTTCTTAATGATTATAGTGTACCTCAGGTGTGAAAGAAATTATCAAGTGGTTTGAGAGAAAAGAATATGCATGCTAATTTATCAGTTCAAAGACTTAGCTACAAAAGAGGAAAACTAGCTAAAAAAAGAATTTATTTTGCTTTGCTTGTCAGACTGTGTTTGGGATTATAAAACTAGGTGTAGATTATTATGTATGCATCTAATTAACATTTATAAATAAGTTGAGAAAAAGTGAGAAAAAGAGGTAACTTACATGCATTGTTTTGTTCTGTGTTCCAGGACATCTCAGATAAAAGGGAACCTTTGGTATGAATATCCATGTTTCTGAATCAACTGTTTTCAGCCTTGACTTTTTTTCAGAGGTTACATGGAAAAATGGTGTTTGAAAGATTTCCCCCCCTTCCTTTTTCCTTTTTTTTTAAGTGACCTCAAATGGACATGTGTTGCAGCTCATGATGCTCTGGTATGTAGTGCATTGCAATTCATGGGTGTTTGAGGGGAGCTCAGGACCTCTGGTGCTCTTTAACAATCTGCCACACAGTAGGATGGAAATACTATTTTTCTGCTTCTTTGGATGCCTCTCTGTATTTTCAGCCCAAGATTTTCCTTGAATCTCAAACTAAAGCACAGGAGTAACACTTTATCTCAAGAATAGACCAGGCTGCACCAACTCTGCCAGTTTTTCTAAAACTATCTTGCAGGAGCCAGTCTGCCTTTTCAACACATACTTTTAAAAGGATGCAAATTGCATCATTTTTAGTGTGCATGTATACACAAAGTACTTTGTGCTGAGTATGAGTTGCTTCAGCTGTAGCAAATGGAGATAAAGCCTAGGCAAGGGCACTGGAAGTTGTGCCTAAGCAAGAGTTTATTCTTTTAAGACTGTCCCCAAAGCTGTTCCATGACAGCTTTTACACCAAACTTCCTACACCAAAGTTTGATATCTCTTTCCCATAAAGCAGTTGTTTACTCCCAGTTCTTCATCACTAACAGATTAGAATGGCCAATGCACTTGATTTAATTTCATGGATCAGTATTTTGAAGGATTGCATTTGTCAATAGCAGATATCTCTTCTGTATCAGAAATTGGGCTGTGAGCCTTTCTGCAAGACGTGTGCAGGGAAAGAGTACTTACCCAGCAAACACTGCAGTCCTAAATGTTCAGCAAACTCCTTATTCTCGTTGAATTCAAATAAACAGATAATTGATAGGCAGAGCATAAGAACTGACAACATAATTAATGTTATTTTCTTAGTTCCAGCCATAGAGGTTCACCATAACTGTAATGTTTCTTTTAATTTTTAGTTCTTTACATGGTATGTGCTGGTCAGCATGCCTAAAAGTGTATTGTAAGCTTAACTTAATTTTGGCCATATCTTCTCTTTCATTTTATAATCTGATGTGTTAAAAGCAGTTATAAATGCTCTATTGAAATGTAACTGTCAGCAGGTACAAATGTCAACTAATATTTTCTTTTCAAAGTATCTGTTAGGAAAATATATAATATGGCCTACGTTTTCTTCTCATATAAATTCCTGGATCAGAGTTAAGCCTGTCATAACAATGTTGGTTTCTTAGTGCTTAATAACAGTGATTTACTGTTTCATTTGAACATCTGTGATGTTTATTCATTATTATCCTCACTCTTGTGTGCTTTGTTCATGATACGACCACAAAGAACTTGTTATTCAGCAGTCCCAGTGGTTTAAAATATAGTTTATTGTACTGAAAGTTTTTTAATATTTTCTTTTGTTGGTATAAAGTTTAAAGAGACATAAATACTGAGAAATACTTATATTATTTGCACATAATCTTCTTACAGTGTTTTCAAGGAAACCTGCAAACTGTGTCAATCCGTTAAATAAAAAAAGGGTCTCAGCTAATCCAAACCAATTTTCATTTACTTTTAACTCTGTTTGTTAAATATGCCTGATGTTTAAAAAAGCACCTCTGCTACAAATTCAAGCTTTTTTGAGCTGGACAGAGAAGGTTACAGGTGAGCACTGGATAAGCTTGTTCAGCATCTTTTTCTGAATACGTAAGTCTGTCTACAGAATAATTACAAGGGGATCGGGGGAATAGGTGTTTTTCTTTGAAGCTCTAGAAGAATTGTATTGTACTAGAACAATCTGGGTCCAGCAGAACCCCTAGTAGGCAGGACCACTTAATTGAACTCTTTATATGCACTGTTTGAAACTGAGTTGCTTTGGTTTGGGCTATCATATATATAAACTAAAAGAGTCGTGTGTGTTGAATTCACAGAAAACCAAAAGTGATCATTTCAAACCCCATTTTTGTAGCACCATTTATGATAGAAGAGAGTAGCACCTTTTGAATTACCTGCATAACTCTTTCTTGCTCTGCATCCTAAATTGATCATGTGCATGAGTAAAATAATAATAATATCATAACTTATTGGTAAAGAGCAGCAGAGACAAGTACTAATTATAAATGACTGTAACACACTGACAGGAACCTTTCAAAGGCTGGTTGATGACAATGACACTAACTTTTATTTCTTAACAATTTCTCTGAATGGTAATCATTTGTACAGAGTAATTCAGATGCAATGAAGATGACACAGAAGTCCTGATTTTGCATTTTTACATATGCAAATATTTAAGACTGAAAATAGCATGGTGAGTTCATTGACCTACAGGCCTATGTAAAAATTGATATAAGCCTAAAATGGTAACCATGGAGCAACACTGAACCAATAGAAGTAACCAAAGAGACTAGGATGGTCATTAGGAGCTCATCAGAACAGAACTTACTTCAAAGAAGAGGACAATTTCAGTGATATGGATATGATGGATATAAATAGTTTCTAAAATATGCTTTAACTGGGGATTTTCCAGTCCGTAGGATCTGTTGAGATAATCTAGTCTTATATAGAAATATATAAGAGGCTCAACAAAACTGGAGAATTTACTCCGGCTTCTCTATCAGGTTTGCTCCTTCAGTTTAACTGTGTTCTTGCATACAGACTTGAGGAGTGTTGTTATCATTTTTGGACGGCACAGGAATAATTACGTTACTCTCCATGATGGCAAAGATGAGAGCAAACTTTATTCTTCTAAATTCTACTTTTATAGAGTAGTCTGGTACAAAGAACATGATTGGTTATTCAGCATCTACACCCTTTTGTAAACATTTCTTTCCAGTAAACATGTTGGAAAAAAACCCACCTGCAAATGGTTTCTCACTTTCCAAAGTTTGTTTGAATTCCTCCTTTAGATTTCTCAGGCTAACATAAGAAAGTTGCTTGTCTGCCTTTCACACAGACACTGGCAGAGACTGAAGCCTAAGTTCAGACCAATGTCAGGCCCACAGAGGAGGAATCTGATGAAATATTATACAGCATTTCCAGTCTGAGATTTCTCTGGCTTCCACCCAGTGGATCTCCTGTTCCCAGTGTAACCTGCTGCACCTGGCTCAGCCACTGGATTCCCATGTCCGTCTGTGGGGAAATCCAGTCTTCTTTGATACTTCTGGTTCTGCAGGGTAGCCTCAAGGTATAGCCCAATAGCTGCAGCTGCTCTTCAGAAACAGAGAGTGGTCTGCATCCATCTGCTCTTCAGCAAGAAAACCAGTCATCGAAGCTCTTCCTTGTGCTGGTCGCCTCTGCCAAGTTTTGCCCTGACAAGATCTCGGAGTGTCTCAAGTGTATCCTGCAAATCCTTAAAGGAATCAGCATTTTAGTCAGAAAATATCTTGGTGTATTCCTCTTTCCGGCTTAGTGTTTCATGAAATGTTGTAGAACCCTCCTCACCTCTGGGCAACAGGAAGCGCCAGTGCAGGTAAATTCCAAGCGATTGTTGCAGGATGAACGACCTAGTCCAAAATGAAAGTTCTATACAAATGTGTCACTACTGGAGACTCTCTATGCAAGAGTGGAAATTTCCACTGGATTGGATTTACCCATGCCATAGTCATACCAACTAATCTTTGAAGCACATTCCTGGTAAATGTAGTTTAAGAGACAACTTTACAACCCTTTACATTTTCCTCTCACATAAGTACACTGAGATACCAACATTTCTTCTGAAAACATTTAATTATTTGCTTAACCTCTTTTAAGCCCTTTCCTTTTTTTTTTTTTTTTGTCTGAAGAAGAGATACCCACAGAATATTGCTTTGCTACTACTTCCTACTGCTCAGATACTCTCTCACTCTCTCCAATACTGTTCAGGTGTAACTCATATTTTTTTTGTTTTCTGTCTTGGTTGTCAAATCCTTTTCTGTGTCACTACATGCATGTTTGGTGAGGTGTGAATGGTTAATTCTGTGTTTCTAAATTTGTATGAAGCAATTTTTCATTGTTTCCAGGAAGGTAGATTGTGGATGGGAAAAATCTGAGGTAGAATGAAATACATCCCATTTGGATTAAATTATTTGCTGTCTCAAATAGATTGTTAGTCCTTTCCTTTAATATGGTTTTCTTCTTGTTTAAGGCAGTATATCATGAGGGATTAAGTTTTGCTATTAGTAGTGTAGTATTACTGTCCAGTTTTTCTTTCTGACTAAAGCTCAACTGGACAGAATTTCTATTAGTAAAAAAATTGTAGCATTAAGTGTCCATTTTTCAGGTGGTAAACTGCCAATTTAAGTAATGAATTTTTTAAAATTTCATTGTCTAATGTTAAATTGCGTGACAGAATAAGTTATGCAGGTGTTTTTAAAAAGAAAATGGCCTCAGTGTTTTCCTTGGAGGAGAACAGTTCTTGATATTATCACCACACAGCCACTGAATATGTACTGGGTTGTGCCAGACCTGCTGCAGGTGACCTGTTGACCTGTACCTTAGGTTCTTGCTTTGCCAGTGAGGGTCATCCAGCTGATGGCCTGTGGGTTGTGTCCAGCAGGGGACAACTCCGACTACCACAAATTTTAGTCACCATCTAATAAGAGATATAGTTCTCCTGTTTTAAAGATATGTGTGACATGTAATACACAAGAAGTTACATCAGAGAACACAATTTTGTGCACAGAGAGAGACAGCAAACTTTTGATTATATGGTTTAGGCATTTCCTTTAGTCATTGCAGAGCATATTCACCCTTCTACACCATTATTCATTAACTGAATTCAGCTTTGGATTAGTCCATCATTGCCTAATTTTACACTAAAATTTCAGTAGTGCGTATTGATTGTGTTTCTGCTGGGGACATGTTGTCATTGCCTAGTTATTGTAGTTGTATTGCTTTCTCTGGAATTTCAAGCCAGATACACTTACTTGCTGCAATTACAGTACTCAATTCAATCCAAGTCTCTGGTTCTGTTGTTGCTTCAGTCCATGCATATTTCTTTGGCTCTTGTGGGAGGAGGATGGTGCACCTGCTCACATGTGTACCAGAATTTGAAACTATTTCAAATAAATTTGGTTTTCTGAAAGGTTCTAGTAGATTTCTTGTCACTTGAAGATTTTGCAGGAAATATGTGATGAATTGTGTTAGAACAAATATTCAAAAGATATGTGGAAATACCATCAGCCTAAATGACTGAAAATGCCTTATTTTCAATTAAAAGGAGTGCTCATTCGATACATCCTGTGAGATGCTGGTGATATTTTAAGGTAGAAAATTGACTTTGCAATTTGGTGGATTTTATAGTTAGTGTGAGATGGCATTTAATTAGGTTAACTGCTTTTTATTGAGGTTATGGTTCTCAGCATTCATTTATCAGAGGTCTGTTTTAAGTCTAGTTTCTACACTATGGAAAGTGTATCTGGGATCAAAGCACTTAGGCCATCAGCCATGTATCTGTTCATTTTGGACTTGATGGCAATTAACCTTTCATCAGTCAAGTGTAGATAGTGTGTGAATGGTGTGCTGATGCACATGGATTTATGTGTGCCTGTCTTTGTGTCTTTGTGTGATGATCTGTCTGAAACTCCCAGGACATCTGGTACTGCCATGGTTAGTACATGTTTCACATACCCAGAGAAGTTATCATCACTATGTCCTCCTTCAGCAGTTTGGGGATATTTTGACCTTTGTTTAATGCCTGTTGTCCCTCTTCAGTTATCTGCTAAGGTGCTATAATTTGCTTTGGTTATCCTCTTACCTTGTGTCCAAGTCTTCATTTGTTTCTTGCTGTTTGGTCTAGATGAATGGTGGACTATGGCTGTTTACATTTTAAATATTTGATTGCTTTGTATGGTCAAAACCTACAAAGAAAGTAAAACTGACCATCTGAGAAAATAAGATTGCACATCAAGTCCTGTGTTCAGTCCTGGGCCCTTCATTACGAGGTGAGGTGTGTTCACTACACACTGAGGTGTTGGAGTGTGTCCAAAGAAGGGCAGTGGAGCTGGTGAAAGGTACAGAAGTTAAATTCTATGAGGAGTGGCTGAGGGAGCTGGGGTTGTTTAGCCTGGCAAAAAGAAGGCTCAGAGGGGCCCTTATCATTCTCTCAACTGCCTGAAAGGAAGTTGTAAAGGTGGGGGTCAACCTTGTCTCTCAGGCAACTAGAGATGAGACAAGAGGAAATGGCCTCAAATCGTGTCAGGACGGGTTCAGGGTGGACATTGGGGTGAATTTGTTCCCAGAAGGGATTGTTAAGCATTGAAAAGGGCTGTGCCAGGAGATGATAGAGTCACTATCTCTGGAGGTGTTCAAGAAACAACTCTGTGGCACTTAGTGCTGTGGTCTAGTTGACAAGGCGGTGATCGGTCAAAGGTTGGACTTGATGATCTCAGAGGTCTTTTCCAAACTAAATGATTTCATGATTCTGTGAAAAGACATCATGCAACATGTTCTTCAAGTTTGTAATCAGAAGATGAAATAATTGCTGCAAGGAAAGAAAAGGTCTACAAAACTAAATAATTTTGTCACATATGGAGGTAAAGAGATGGTCAAAGTAAGATTGCTATACTAATCAAGCTGCATATGTTTGAATATGTTTGAGAATCCAGCAGTTCTGAAGTGGTACAGAGAATTATCTGTACTTGACTGGACAGATGTGAGAAAAATTGTCAGTTGATTTCTGGACTATGCTTGATAGGAGTAGAGGCAGCAGTTATACTTTTCTGACCATATCAGTGTTTGGATGAACATTCAAGGAGAGAAGATACTTGTGAGAATATTTGTATTATGTGAGAAGACTGATGGATAAAGAATATCTGAGATGCTTTGAGTCTTTATGATAATTTTGTGAGATCTGTAAAATCCATTTGAATTAATAGCATTTGACCAGTGTAATTTCACAGCATTACATGAAAATTGACTTGGAGAAGAACAATTTGTGTGGATCTCAGAACAAAATTGTTCTCCTGGAAGATAGCTTTAATAGTATCTGTTGTTCTTATTGGTAAAAATCCACATTTCTCTAAACATTCTTTGCAGTCAGATTGTGCCTTTATTAAGGGCTCAGAGTTAAGTCTGGTTGTATTGCTCAGTAATTTTGGATTAGTTTTTAGTATATAGATATCACAAAGATGTTGAAGATTTTATGAGAAATGTGATAATGCTTTTAAGTGAAGGTTAATCCCATTTTACTGGGATTAAAATTAGTTGAACTGAAGTTATTGTGTGTTGGAGAAAATGTTTCATCTCTTTCAGAGGTGTGCTTCAAATATGTAATGACTCAAAAGGTCTTAATCACCTGATACTTGTGATATGTATTAAGAGATCACAAGGTTAATAGTCTCAGCACTCAGATACACAGGCAACACTTTGTTAAAGGGAGTGAACACCAGAGGTACATGTTTTTATTCTGTTATTGCTATGATTGTTCATTTTTTTTACAACAAAGCTTAATTAATATCAAGTGAACTTCCCTGTGTACCTTATACTTCAAATCAAATGTTCAAATATTTCTGTGTAGGAATTCCTAATATTTCTTCCACACTGTTCCCCAATAAATAATGTCCAAATTAACCCCTTCACTAAACACTAAGGAAAAAGAAGGGAAGGAAGAAGCAGGGAAGGAAATTATAAACAGCCAGACAAATACGAAAAAAGACAGCACAAGGCACTATGTGTATTCAAAAGAATCAACCTAACATTATATGGTCAGTGTACTGCAGAAAAAGATATGGGGAGTAAGTAAAACATATTTAGTGGAACAGAGAAATACATTTTGACACACTAAAGAATAAGCCCAAGTCTGGAAAGGCAGAAAGAGTGGGAAATTGATGAAAATGTCAGAGATGGAAAAGATGGGGGGAAAAGAGTGTTTTGTCAAGAGACTGTCTAAACCAGTTTGGGAAGGAGAAGGAGGAAGGACTATAACATCTGTGGTTCTATATCCCACAGGATTAAAAAGAGTGAGTAATGCTGTTTGTAGACATATTTTCAGTAGCTGTATTTTTTTTTGCTTGCAGTTACATTTATTTTCCCAGAAATTTTCTGTGCCACACAAAGCATATCAGTGAAGATGCTGATGATGAAATGCAAAAGAGTTCACTACTGCAGAATTGAAACGGAACTGATGACTATGAAGTCAGCCATATAGTCGGAAAGATAAGTCTTGAGAGATGTTTAAACCATTCATCACTGACAGCTAGCAGTGATAGTGAGCTTTCAAGGAAGGCTTTTGTAGAAAAATGGATTTGAGTTCTATTTCAGCAGTCATGACTATGTGGTCCCACTTATTTTTGCTACTTGAGAGTTGTATTTGCATACATGAAGGAGTCCCAGTAATTTCTCAGCTTCTGAGACTACTACAAGTCTATCTGATGTCCATATTTTATCTAAAGAAGATTCAAGATTATATGAAAATATGCAATTTAAATTGTTGACGTGAGAGTAATTGCTCATTCCTTCCATGTTGAAGTTGCATTTTTCTCCATATTTAAAGAATTTTGCTCTGTTTCAGGCATTTCTTAAACGTATTATCCTGCTAGAGCTCAGATTTTCTGAGCTTGCTATACTTCGCCCTATGTGTTGGTCACTCACATGACGCATGACTAAGTACTTGCATTTTTATATTCTGAACTGGAACCATCACCAACCTCTGTACAAATGTCTGACTCTGGGCAGAGGTGTGTCAGTGACCATGTTTAGCTTTTCAGGTCTTTCCTCATGTGTGGAACTTGGCTAGGTCAGGTGAGCTCTGACCTCTCATTGATGGGGCCATGAAATAGACTTCTGTACCACATGCAAGCATACAGTGTTTGGTGTTCTGGAGCAAGCTAGTGGCTGGTTAGATGACCTGTTGGAAAACTTCCTTGGAAACCTTACCTGTCTTGACTGACTTGTTACGAAGGCCAGTCTGGTTAAGTGCATTATTTTGACAAACCTGTGAAGCAATGTTGTTGCTAACAAAGTAATCTGCCATGTTTACACTTTAAGAAGTATTATCATGAAAACTGAGGGAAATATTTTTTTTTGTTTGTGTGGGTATTTTTAAAGTTTTTTGTTTTGTTTTTTTTTTTTTTTTTTTAAGTAATAGAAAAGAAAGGTTAAATTGTGTTGTGTTTAGACAAAGGACACATCCTGGGGAGTACAGCCATTGAATAAAAGCTGTCTTATGGCATGTTTCATCATGTAGGTAAGTGTCACTTTGCCCTACCTATGCTGATAAAACTTTTAAAGGAATTGAAGATCCTCAGGTAAAAGAAGGAACACAAGTAGCCTTACTGTTTTCATTCACTTAAGTAAGGCAACAAGGAAAAAAGTGTATTTGTTTTACCTCTTTCAGCATAAAAAGTATCTGAAACCCTCACTTTCCTCCTTATTTGTTTATTAAATAATCAGAGTATTCCTTGTACAGAAGGTTCACCATCTCCAAATAGACAAGACCACTATGAAGACTGCCTAAACCTCGTGGATACCAAGAGCTTGATTGAGTTGCTTATGCACAGACTTGAAGCTGACAAGTCTCTACTTTTCCACAGGTCTACAGGTTCCCTATAAATCAACCCATCTTGGAAGGCCGGATAGCCTTTTGTGTGTTGGATAGGAATAGGAGCCTGCAAATGGACGACTAAATTGATGCTTAGTTGTGTTTAAATACTTTCACTTATGCTATACATGTACTTTTATGTGTAATGCCTTGACATGCATGATGCAAGTGGATATCAGAACACTTTCACTATATTCATTTTTCTTCTAGTTCATTGCATAACCTGACAGATGTTAATTGCAACACAAAGCTCACCTGACTGATTTTTCTCATATTTGAAGGAGAACAAAACCCTATGATATTAATGACTGATGAGCAGCATGTTGCCTGATGTTGAAAAGACTTATTTAGTCTTTAGTCATTTGTGCCCAGAGATTTATTAGTCATGGTGATGTCTCCAATTAGTTGAAGGACAGAGAGCATAATGGGGGCACTTTTTCCTTAATTGCTCTTAGCTGTGTACATGCAGTTTACTGTTGAGTTTGTGAGGGTAGCTGAAGTGGTACAACAACAAGCATCTTAAGAAGTGAGGTCTCCTTCTCATTTATAAAATCATTAAAATCAGAATTAGCACCTGCATTAATAGATGTAAAGTAGCACTGTGCCATGGAACAGAAATGTTTTAATATTTGATTGTTTTAAATCCTAATCTCTCCAGACATTCTGAAAAAGACAGTGAGTGAACCTAGCTGGAACAAATACAGTAAATGGAGAGATGATCAAATGTTATGTTCTGTATATAGTGAAATAACCTTTAGATGAACTTGGAAAGGAAAAGAATTCCTCTTTAATTGTTTGCCTTTCTTCTTGGGGTTGTGAAAGAGACGGGAAAGTGCCACCATCAAAGTGGGAGTGGAGTTAATTGACATTAATCTTCATAGGTTTCTTGGATTTATTTTAATGGCAAAGAAGTAAAAAGGTCCTCAACCCAAGTTAACTGTCACTAAGTAATTGAATTTTATTTTCTGGTTTGGAATGAAGTTTGCTGCCTTCTATCCCAGTCCAAATCCTGGAGGAAATACTGGAGATACACAGAAAATTGACAAAAGATTAACAGTTTTGATCCATCTTGTTTTCTAAAGTGAATGTTTCTTTATAGGACATGGTCTAGCAAGGTCAGTTAGATCCTGATAACACCATCTCAACTGATCCTACCGACTTTGTACCTCTGAAGGGATTTGTATCTTTAAAACAAACTAATTCAAATCTGTTCAGCACGACAGATGTTGGTAATTAAGACTCCTAGAAGTGAGTATGTACACAATACCTGTCCTATTGCCTTCACGTGACTAGGTGCTCTTTTGAGGGAGCTTTGTGCAATTCCCCCCAAACCAACTGGATTGACAATTCAAGTTGGCAGGCGGTGTGCTCTGCTTCACTGGAGGGTGTGCAAAAGGCTTTCTGTATATTCTGGTCACAGTACCATTCCTTCTTACCCCAGGCTTGTTGCTGCACATCAGTGGCTGTGGTTTAGGAATCAAAACTGCAGAACTGGGTGCCATCAGCATTTCAGAGATGTAGTCTTTATTATACATTTGGTGATCTTAGGCACATTTTAAAGAAGAGTTAAAAAGATGGTATTCATGGAACAAGATGGGTTAATCTCAGTCAATCACCTCGGAAAAAGCCAGTAAGATAGGAATAGAGTAAGAATAGCTTTCTTCACCATGTAGAACAGCAATAATTCAGGCCTTCCACATTTGGTTACATTATGATCTGATTCATGTTGGTTTCTTTGCTGGTTTAGCAAATGGGTTAGTGAGTCACAAGCTCTTGTTGGAATTGTGCACTATCATGGAAGTCAACTGTGCTTCTTTTATAGTGGTTGGCACATTCTTCAGTGTAGAATATTTCCTAGGTAAAATCAAATAGTTCCTTGTAAATGGTCAGAAATGCACATTTTAAACCAAGACTTGTCAGATACTAAGTGAAAAATGTTTCTTCTAATAAAACGATCTTAAACAGATTTATTTACTGGTCTGGAAAATCACTCAGATGTTGGGATGGAATTTTTCCCTTTCCACCTGGAATTGCATTAATATCTTTCTGTAGCCTGTCATTGTATTCCTATTTGCAGTTCAGAATTTTAAAATTGGAAGAGGACTAGAGGTCCTCCATATAAATAAGACAGAAAGTTGAAAAATGAAAAGTGAAAATTTGAAATGTGTTTTTATTTGCATTTTTTCTTCTTGTTCATTTGAAGTTTATTTAAATATAGTAAATAGTAGAGATGAGACAAGTGGAGATCAGGTTGCTCAGAGAGGTTGTGCAGCTTCCATTTTTGGATGTCTGCAATACCCAGCCTGATCAGCCATGAGCAACCTGCTGTGACCTCAGAGTAAGCCCTGCTTTGAGCAGGAGGCTGGAGTAGAGAGACCTCTCATGATCTCTTTCCAATGGGATTTGTCCTGTGAATCTATAAATAAAATTAAGGACTCTTTGAAATGTCAAGATATTCAGTGACTGTGAGTTGAGGTGTTGTGGTTGTAATTCCTATTTGGCTTAGGTGGTGATGGCATGACCTCTTTTACTTTCCATTTTGGCTAAATCTCTGCTGTTCTTAATAGCACTGTGGAAAAAACATTAAAGCAGAACAAAATAGTGTCACAATCACTTCAAATTCTTTGTAAATAACTGGGCTGATTCAGAGAATCAGGTCCTGTGTATCTGTAAGGAACTCTGTTGATTTCACTATACTTTCTGCTCTTTATGGGATGGAAGACAAAAAGAAGAAGGTCAGTTTTGTGGTGGTTATGTCTCTTTCCTTAGAGAACTACTTATAAATTAACTTTTACCTCCTCATCATCTTAATGCCTCTGGGAAAAGGCTGGGATTGCCTCTGCACTCTGAGCAACTGTAAGCTAATTTATAAAGTAATTAGATGCCAAAAAGTGCAAGCAGACCATAAATAGATATATTAGAAAAACCCAAAGCTGTGTGGCAACAAAAACATGAAAGAGATGGCAATAGGTAGCTCTGAGGGAAAAAGAGCATACATTTACAAAACTTATCTTCCTAGTTTTAGTGCTCCCATTAGTTGGATCCTGCTAATGGGAAATGTTAAATATTTAATATCTGACATTTCTCTAATGTCTATGTAGTGCAGTAAAGATTAAGTATTTTATGGAGCATTTCAATTTAAAAGAATGAAAGTGCTTTTCAGGCTGTTACAGGGAAGCTGTCAGTGAGCCTTGTGTTTAGACTGCTTGTTACTTTCTGCTATAACAAACTCTTTCAACTTGCTTGCAGCAAGTTAGGTGTGAAAAGTCTGATATCCAAGCCGTGTCTTTTGTTCATCCTCTGGGAATGTGTTGAGCCGTGGCAAGGCTTCTGTGGCACTTCCCAAATCAAGCAGGCGTGCCAAAACCACTGGGAGTTTCCAGAGCCATGACAGTTTTGATTTTCAGTGGAACTCGCTAGTGTTATCCAAGTGGTGGTGCAAGGCCTTTCTATTACAGACTGGCTTGAGGCATTCCCACAAAGAACTGCAATAAAAGGCAGGCATGCCTCCTCTTACTCTGTCCTTCCTGACTTTTTCTGTCCTTTCTTCATGTGGAACATACTAGTGGTCTTCTTTCCTGTAGTAAATTTGCTGAAAATCTCCAGTCTTAGTTTTGAGAGCAGCATGTCTGTGTAATTTAGAAGCCCTTAATAAAGCAGTAACATTTTTAGTTTCGGTGTACAATGCGAACTGGCACAAGGATAGTAATTTAACTCCTCTCTTTTACTGGAATATTGTACTTGTGTTAACATTGGATCTGATTTATAGGGGCTGCATATTTTCTGTAATTGCTAGCCAGTGCCAATTTGTGAAGGTAGGTTGTGTGACTGTAGTTACTGCTATCAGTCTCATGCACTTTGCTTGACCTCAAGCCCATCGCACTTCCGTGAAATAAACTGGATGAGTAATACAGATTGCAATTTTTAGCACTGGAGGAAGGCTGAAGTCCATACTCATTTGATTGAAATGTAAAGAAAACTACTTTCAGGCATTCTTTGACCTTTTGATGGAAGTGAATTTTCAGATGCAACGAAGATATTGCAATTTTTTTTTAATGATCTAGAGATTAACTATCCATTACTCCTTATCTAATTAAAAGATAGGTAGCAAATGAATGTGTAATTATTTTCCTTGTACAATTGTTCCATCTTGATAAAATAGGTAGCTAATGGTCTGAAAATGGTGTACCATTCCTTTCAGTTAACTGTACCATGTATACAGACACATAATTGACATATGTTTGCAGCTTCTGCTGTTTAGTTGCAGCACATGGATGTAATGTTTGCTTACTTAAAATGTGAATGGAGTTTAGTAAGTATGCAAGTCTTGTTTTTTTTACATCATATAACAGAGGCTCCTAGGAAGATTTTGTTGATGATTTTTAAAGTAGCATACAATAATAATATGCTATTATGAAGATCAAGCATCTTTTGGAATTATTAGCAGTGTCACTTAAAAAAGAAGTGTATGTAGGGAAAAGTTTTGAAATTATAAGTTTGTTTTAAAACAGGAGAAGACTGATGGTAAGATGATGCCTGCTGTTGCTTTTATGGGTTTGACTCATGGCTTGAGTTTTTCTGTATGAGTGATGCCTCTATAAACACTTAAACTCCCCATCACCATAAACCAAAATTTTGGTAAATGTGTATATTTTGTAAATAAGGGCCTGCTTCTTTCTTTTGGCAGCAGAATGCATTTGTGTTTTCACAAACTATTCTAAATATTGTTCAATATTTTATCTCTTTCTTCTCCAACTCTTGTGTATTCAGTTTCACTGTGTCTTGTGTTTTTCCCAATCTTGGTTGTTTGTTTGTTTGTTTTATCACACAACATAGAACTGATAAAGCTGATGATGAGGATGATGAAGATCTAATGGTGAATAAAACATGGGTCCTTGCACCAAAGATTCATGGTGGTGATGTAACTCACATACTGGATTCCTTACTTCAAGGATATGACAATAAGCTTCGGCCAGATATTGGGGGTAAGGTCATAAAATTATTCAGTATAATAGAAAATGTGAACTGGAGATGGTGTGCATTTTGTCAAAGATGGCAGAACTATAGTCATTGCAATATTTAAAACTCAGAATAGCAAACTAAATATAAGAGTAACAAAATGCAGACATTTTCTGGAACTAGTAAAAAATGTTCTAAGAAAGATTAGACTTCATGTTCCATTTATAATGTTTTTTAGTGGAAAGTACTGGTTTTAGGGGACAGTGAGCAATCTGTAATAAATCACTAAAAGGCAATTATAATTTGCTTTGTTTAACAAAGATCTTCTGTCAGAAAGAATTGTAACTAAAAACCAACCATGGTCATTTCAAAAATTGATCTTAAGTCTGTAGGACTTCATTAAAGACTTATACCTAGACATTTTCTTCTTACTGTAGGAAATGCATTATATCTATTTTGAGCAAATAGAACTCAACTCAATTGTCTTCTTCCCTCAGGTAAGATTTTGAAAAAAATTTAATGAGTCTAAAAATATAACCTAGGGCCCATTTTTCTAGTGGAATATAGGAAGAAAAACTGCATTGTTGTAGATCAAACTTTGCAGAAAGTAGGAAGGCAGTTTTGTCTTTCAGTAGTCAAAGCATCAATTTGCATATAACTCTTAAGTGTAAATATTTGGAAGAATCTTGTTTTGAAAACATGCAGCACATGAAACCTTGCCTGCTCCTGTCTACTGCTTGCATGCAGGATCAAATAAGAAAAATAATATCATTTGTTTGAGTTTGTTTGCTGAAATGTGAAGGAAGAGGTTGAGGACATAAGTATTTGTTATGTACCTGGCATTCCCTATCAAAGGAGTGCCATGTAAGTCTGTAAGCTGCTTATGTGTTAAACAGCACAACAATCTAGACCTGTTTCATTGATGTAGGGGAAGAAAAAGACTCAATCTCAAACTGTGCATTTTCCTTTGAAAGCTTCTGACAAATTGTTTTTTTTCCCCAAATTTCTTAGTTCTGTTTTGTTGGTGACTGTTATCTTGGAGATGTTGAAAGGCAATAATCCTTTCCCTGTCACAATATAATCATATGTGAATTTCATAAAGTTTGGTTTAAGTCTTTTTCTTCATATTCATTTAATTGAATGACTAAAAACATTTAGACAACACAAAAAGTCCTTCAGCATGTTTTTCCTTAAATTCTCAATGCATGACAAATGTATAGCTTACTTTGGTTTTTGCTCTTGTTTGATGCAATGACAGAAAAGTGATTATGAGGAAATAAACTGTCTTTTCTAAGATTCCTTCTAATGATTACCTTGTAGGTGGGGATGAAAGAAAAGAGAATTCTTTTTCTCTTCTGTGCCCACAAAACTTACAAGTAAATGGAGCAAATACAGAGAAGGAATTTATTCTGACATGTCAAATGCATTTAGATGGGCATGGAAGAATTTTGAGTAATTCTTACCTTTTTTCTGGTTATATTCTGAGTCTTGATAAGACAAAACTGTCTTGTTGTGAGTAACTTGATGTACGGATTTTTGGATTCAAAATATCAGTTCCCAAAAGAAGACACTTATTTCTAGCTTCTCTCACATAAATGTACTCTCTCTTCTCAAAAGTTCTGTACCAATCTGACCTTTGCTATCTGGGCCCTGCCTCCGTCCACTATACTAGAACATAAAGTTCATTAATAATCAGCCAGAGTAATGAAAAAAAGGAAACATTTGGGAGTATTCACTTTGTTTTGAGGAGAGCAAATGTTAAATATGATTCTGCCACAAGGAAGAAATTTTGGACAACATAAGATGAAATTTCTGACTTCAGGTGAAGGCACTGCATTCTGTCTAGTGGTTTTGGAACTGCAGCAGATATTAGAGAGAAAAACAAAATCAGGCTGTAGTTTATTAATGTTAATCTGCTTCAAATATGTGGATAAAATCTGGTGTCAGATTTCTTTCTTCAGAGTGTATGTCAGTTTTTGTATAACAAGGTTATTGAACTGGAATTTCCATTATCGTTCAAACCATTAGTATCCCACAGAACATTCTTATGATTGAATTACAAAACTCATTTACAATAGCAACATTTTTTGTTTTGAACTTGGAATTTTTGTGTTTAAATCCCAGAGCAGAATTTTATTTTCTTCCTGGTATTGACAGAGAATTTCAGCATCTCAGAGTGAGATAAGAGTTGCATTGTTAAACGTGCAGTTAGTTGAAGGAGATGCTAAAGAAGAGCCAAATGAAAATTGAAACTTTGGAGGCTATACTGAAATTTAATAGGGGAAAACCACTCTGTTGTTTTCTGTTTGTCTTATTCAAATATCCATAAGTTTTAGTAATTACTTAATTTCTATCCTTTGCTATGTTTAGTAACTTAATAGTCTTTAACTAAATTTATGTAGTAGGCTTGAGGTGTTTGGAGCATAAATGTTCTAGTATTCTATTCAGTATGAAGTAATAGTTATCAGATGAAGTTTCCTATCTGTGGTATAAATACCTTTAATTACAGATACAACCTTGGAGTGTTGATATACTAACACAGCAGTATTGTTCTCACTGTAACATTACCTTTTGGCTGCGTGATTTTATAACCAAACTCTTTTAGCTCTAGTCCTGCATCAAAACAGCTATTATTTTTGAAATTTCCTTTTTAAAGGAAAAAATTCTGGCTGCTCATTTTTTACTTCTCTCATCCTAGGGACACTGATATATTAATATTATCCTATCAATGTACAGATCCTTTTTTTCAGCAGTGATGTGTGTAGGGGTGAAACACAAGTGCACTATCTCAAAATTTAATTAAAAATAGGAAACAGTCATCACATATCTACAACTTAAGTGGGTATTTTGAATTAACAGTTTAAGACAAGTCATCACTGATGGAAATGTTAAGAATGGGGGGATTTTAAGGATAATTGCTCATGGACTTAGGAAAATTGGATATCTAGAGAAATTTGCATAGTTGTTATTGCCCTATAAGCAGTAAGTAAGTAATTACATCTCTCAAGTGCTCTAATGTGAATAGTCATATTCTAAGAGATATAAAAATACATGAAAAATACAGGACTTTCAAAGAGAAGTGCTAATTCTCAAAAAACAAGGTAGAAGGTATTTTGCTGAACCTTATAAAAATTGTAGAAATACTGTATCATGTGTGCATATCACCATATTGTGCCACCGTGAAAGCTTTCCATTAAAGACTTGCTTTTATGATTTTAATGCAGGTTGGAAAGTTTTTGAGTTTTATTCCAGGCAGCAAAACAAGTGGGAAAATACCAAGGAAAGGTAGAGAGAGAGATGTATTTTGAGTTTAAGAATATTTTCCAAGAATTAAAGAAAATCAATATCCAAGAGCAATATGTAGAAGCACATATTCAGGGAATGTTGAAGGTGCTGAACATGTGCACTGCATAGAAAATCATGGAAATAATAAAAGTGGTGGTGTAGGAGTATCTGCCAAAGATGGATTTCTTTTAAATAGAAGGGTAAAAAAGTTTGGAGAACAGGGCTCTGCTTTCATCATAATCACTTTGAATAAATTCTTCAGAGGTTGACCTGGAAGCCTGCTGTAGACACTCGAGGCTGAATTTTTAATATAAGTAGCCATGTAAGTAATAATCTTAGATAGCTGATTGTGAGAATTGTCTTATTCCATTAAAAACTATTACAAATTAAAGGACTCTGCCATTTCTGAGTATGGTATTCACCTAATTTATTTGCTGAATAACTGCTTTATCACAGCTATAGGGGATGCTTCTTGAGACAAGTAATGAGGAGTTACAGAAAACATGCTCAAAGAAAATAAGCCTGGATGAAGTTACAAAAGTGGTCTTAGTTAAACTTAAAGAGAATAAGTACTAATTAAAAACAAAGGTGATGTGTCTTAGACCTTAATTAGAAAATGGGGAAATTCTGGTAAACTATGAGGACTGCTTAGTGAATTTAGATGCACTGTTGTGCTCTTGATTAATATATTGAAGTAATGGATTGGAGGAAAGAAAATAGCAGTATTAAGCCATAAAAAGCGCAATGTTCTGGACTTTTAAAATAATGATAATGATTCTTGTCAGGAGATAAGTGTTTATAGAACGAGAATAGCAGATAAGAAGAGCTCTTAAGTGTAGCGAAAAGAGATATGTCAAATATCAAAAGTTGAAAATTGAGCCCGCAAAAATATAGGCTAAAAAACAGGTACTTTGAATGTCAAGGGCAAATATTAAAATAATTTGTCAGTGACTGAAGTAGATTTTTATCACTGTGATTTTTCGTATCAGGAATAAACATTTTTCAAAATTTTTAAAACCAGAAGAAGTTCAGTCTAGTGAAAAAAATCAAAGCAGGAAATCAGAAAGTGAGTATATCTCTCTAGATTAGGCCCACCTAACAGGTTCCCTGTGGCTTTGGTTACATTAGAAACTGACCTTGTGATCCTCCTTTGTGCTCTTTCTGTCTCTCCCTCCCTCTTGAATGTGCTCTCTATTGTCTTCTCACCTTATTTTACTCTAGTCTGCATCACACTGTGTTTTAGTGTAATATTTAAAGTGTCCAAGCCTTTGCTCCCCTTGTTTAGAACTCTGCTATTCTGCACTTCATGCAGGATGTGTTAGATAGCCTTCCTTCTTCTTGTGTTTTCAGGGCTGATACTAAGTTTTAAAGTAACATAAGAAACATTCAGGGTAGGAAAATCTTCTCAATTTGTTCTTCTCAAAGTATCAAGAAGGTATTTTCCTCCAGCCTTTGTCATTTTCATGAACTCTTATCACTTCTAGTTCAAGAACACAAGAAGTATTAATTAATCCTTCTAATTCAGAAGTGCATTTCTCTGTACCATACAGAAGAACTAAGGTAACAAAATAGTTTCTTCCACTCCTCTTGAATTGGGTTTCTTTCTCTGGATCATTTATGTCAATTAAAATAATTTCAATAGAGGCACGTTTTCAAATTGTTTACTGGCTCTTAATGCCTCTAATAATCTTACTCAGAGCAGTTTGGAAAACGCAAAATGAACTAAGTGGCTCACTACAAGAAAGCCCTTGTGGCAGATGAAGTACTGCAAGGTGCAAGTTGGAATTTCTTAAAATTGACACAACCCCCATTAAAAACTGTGTCACTGATAGAGCTCAAAATTTAGCTGTTAATAAGGGATGTCAGTGGCTGGGATATCTATAGTGTGGTCTCAAAGGAAAGTTTTGATCAAGAATAATGATATTTTGAATTTAGCAATTCATTCTTGTAGTAAATCTGGCAGATGACACGACTATTGGGAAAGGAGTGGCTGCATTTACAGCGTATTTAGCTCCTTCAGTATAACTGGAATTAAAAGGGGAAAAAAGGAAGTTGAGGGGGAAGAATCCTGTGAGTTGTACTTCACGTTGAGAGATTCTTCATAATGAAGTATTCAACATTACTTGAGGAGCAAGGCAAGACATTCTTTGATCCATCTCCTTGTGTTCTGATCCAGCAGTGGGGCTGCTGTTATAAAGATAAATAGGATGCAAATTAAAGGAGAGGATATCTGTTTGCAGAATGTGATGTATGTTAAAAGGATTACATTATGCATAGCACAATATACACACAATGTAAACTCTTCTTGTACTCTGATATTTCAGAGTGTGTGTATGAGTTCTTGTGCTGTCTCCCTTCCTTTATGAGCTCTGCAGAAATTGGAAACATTTGCAGCTCACAATCAAAGAATAACAGAATTACAGTATCTTTTGAGTTGGTAGAGACCCATAAGGATCATTGCAGAAAGTACTCATTTTTCTCCCCACGAAATAAATTGGTTTCCAGAATCTGTTTAAACTTTCCGTGAAGCTTTCTGGGGACAAAATGGTGATCAAGTAACTCTGGTAGTCATACAGAAAATCCTTTGTGCAGCCTCAGTAGTATGTCTTTCTGTCAGGCATACTTCACACCATTAACCAGATTTGGAATCAGGGAGAATTTCCTCCCAAGTGAGCTTGGCAGGGAAAAGGTATCTTGGGATATTTAGGAAATGTACCTCGCCTGTCATTGTAGCTGGCAAGGATATCAGTGTTACAATCTGTCTTTATGCATGTTTTATGTGAGTTTTTAGAAATTTGAAAAATCTTCTTACTTAAGATGTTAGGTTTGTTGTTAAATACTTGGGCAATCTCTGAAGTTTTGCTGTATAAAAATTTAGATCTGATGACCCAGGGTCCTTCTCCTATGAAATCAAAATGTCTTTTTGTTTGTACCTTCCCACTTTTTTATCTGCAGATTGAAAGAGATGCTTATTTTATTGTGTGATATCATAAAAGGACCAGCAGAGCTCTATTATTATTATCCCTCTTCATTCCATTGGGTACAAGAACATATATATCCTCTTGGAGAACATTCTGGTTCTCCATAAACTAGAAGAAAATGCTTGGTAACACGATGACATTAAAATGCATCCTCTCCTCTTTCATGTGTGCCTTTTTTTTTTTCTGTATAAACCAGCTAGGAGGAAAAAATGAACGGTCAGGGCCTCCTGTACTTCAGGTGTGCCTTTCATGGACACTCTTAGACTTTGTGTCCTTCTGTAAATGCACAAAGTAGAGAGTAATTCCATTCTGTAAAGGAATATAGTTTTAAAATTTTTAGTCTTTTGTCTGCACAGTCAGAGTGTTTTCACAGTTTTTTTAAAAAAAAAAAGTTTGGTTATGTTTAACTTTTAAATTTCATTGAGGAGCTTTCAATTTGGTGTTTTAACCAGTGTATTAATCAAACTGATGAAAGAATATTAATGCTATAACTTCATGAATTGAAGAAATCTGTGGTGAAAAGTTATTTTGTATCTGTTACACATTTGTAATAGAAATTGATAGAAGTCACTTCATATGGATTCCTTGCAGCTGATAGACACATTTGTCCCAGACCTCATGGTTCATTGTATGAAAAAAATGTTCCAAATTTGTTTTCTGTTTAGGATTGTATTTTTATGTTGGAAGACAGTTTTGAGGGGTTTTTGTTTTATTTGTTTTTCCTTCTTTTATGTTTTTTATTTATTTTATGTTTTATCAAAAAGCACAGGTGGAGATTCCATTGTGAACTAGAAAGTTCAAGTTGATAATTCTAAAAAGTCCTATGAAGAAAGAGAGCCAAGTCATATATGATCCTTCACAAAATGAACAAACCAGAAATTTCATTATTCTGTGTCTAATAAAAGAATACCAGATATGCTGTTTTTCTTTTTAATTAAATAAAGTAAATTGCAGTAACAATGCACAGAGTTAATTAAATATGTATTTATTATGGTTACTGTTTTGTTTAGTGAGAACTACGGTAATTGAAACAGATGTCTATGTCAACAGCATCGGTCCAGTTGACCCAATCAATATGGTGAGTTCTGATTATTGACAGAAAACATCATCTGCATGTTGCTATGGGTTAATATTATAAAACAATTCTAATCTCATTCAAGTAAGTTTCTTTGTTTCTTATTGTGTATTCTTATGCTGTTGGATATGATTATACTTATTGCAGAAGTACATTTAGTCTCTCTGTTTGAAATTGTTGTAATTTTAAAAATGCAGTTTTTCTTTTAAAAAAGTGAGGTCACACAGAGTACATTGGACCAGGTCCTTATTTTAGTTTGCGTTGAACATTTCCACAATCTTTGTGTGTACCTGGTTTATCTCTGGCCCGGTTTGATTTCCTGGAACTACTCTTCAGAGCCTAAGAAAAATAACATTTGACACAGCAGCTGTGAACAAAGCTATTTTCAGTGAAGTGATCTATTGTTTGGTTGGTTTTTCTTCAAATTCATAGAAAGCAAAATTGTTCTGTCCTTCTTTTTCCATTTAGTCTTCTGTGTCCTTTTCAATGTGTGTGTATACATGACTAGTTTCTTAGAAGTTAAGAAATGCATCTCACCTAAATTTTGGGACACCTCTTGAGATCTGACCTGTCTGTTTAGTACCAACACTGAAGTAACAGCACTTACGAGGAAGTTGAGAGTGTGGTATTTTCTTAGTTCTCTTAGGCTGTGGGTTGTATGAAATGGTGGAGGCTCTAGAAAGGCCTTTTGGCATGACTTCTGCCTAGGACTAAGATGGGCACTTGCCCTCAGGTGATTTTAAGTTCACCTTCTTTACTTCCTCCCTACAAAATTGCTGACAGTATTGAATTTGCATGGCAGAGAAGAGTTTTGTTCAGAGACTGGAGCATGCCAGTGCAGGGGACTTCTGAGCATTTTTTGAGAATGCAGTAATTCTCAATAATTATTAAGGATCTTGTGGTTTAGATGTATGTCATCATGTGGAGGTGGAGAACAGTGACTTTCAGTGATTGGAAGCCAAGCAAGAAAAACAGTGGTGCTCAGATACTGTGGGAAAAGATACAGACCTTTGGCAGAGGATATTCATTCTAGCATAATGGTGTAACCAGCTCAGGGTTGTTATTACCTGGGGCTGTGGCAGGGAAGTCCGTGTCTCAGGCCAGGACTGTATGTTATGAAATGTGTGATAGAGCATAAGAATGATGGGGTGGGGAACATTTTCCAGCTTCCATGTCCAGTGTAAGTGGTGTCTTTGTTTTCGTCTGTCTCCCTTCTGCCGTCTTTCTATTTTGCTTCTCTCTGCCCCATCCTCTTCTGAAGGAACTTAATATGGAAGCAGACTATGGAGATGTGTAAGGAGGATCTAGCAAGTGGGAGAGGCTTCTTTTTCCAATAACCTATGTAAGCTCTTCAGCCTGTGGCCAGTAGGTATTGCACACACTGGAACTGAACATGAGAAATGCTTACAGCTTCCGTTTTCTAGTTTTAAAGAGCCAGCTCATGGCTGGCTTTACAGATTAACCCTGCCCCATCTCCCATGCCCTCCTCTTGTCTCTGCAGCCACTGGGCAGTTTTCCAGCTATGGTTCAGCTATGAACCATGACCTCTCGTGTGCCCACAGCTTCCTCCTGCTTACTCAGCCCAGGGCCTGCGAGTATCAGCCATGGAACTGTTGCATGGCGGTTGTTGAGGGGTCTCTTCACGTCTGCTAGAGCTGTGCTAGAGCTGGGCAGTGATGTCCTTGCCATGCTGCTAGTAGAAGCCAATCATACTGGCTTATAGTCCAAGGTAAGGATTGGCATCCTACTGAAAAGCCATATTACTTCACTAGAGAGCAGGATCCTAATAGTTAATAATGGATGTTTCTCTCCAGCCTTCTGATTTCTCTTTAAAGAAAAAAAATAATGATGCACGCCACCAAAAGGTAATAAGATAAGTGTTACTAAGATATGGAACTTTAAAAAACAATCCTATGCTTTTTAAAAATAGACAGAAAAATACTTAGCAATTTAAACTACAGTCTAAAACTACAGTGGCCTTCATAAAAGGGCAATTGCTTTCACTGGGCCTGCACTGGAAGAACATGGCTTGTATGAGCGTCTAACCTCAGTACAGAGATTGAACCTTTGTAAAAATAAGTAAAACCGTATACTTGAAAAGAATTTGATTAAGATTTCCAAAAAAAAAAAAAAAAGAGTTTTATTCTGGGAAACAACATTCTCAGCAAAAGAAAAAAAGAAATAATAACAAATTTTACCCTTTAAGCTCCTTTTATGTGAGCTGTTGATTTCATTAGGAAGGTACTTTCCCTGGAGTCAATATTGTTTGAGATTTTTAATCAATAATCCAAAATTCGGTTCCATTTCAAGGGCTGTCCTCACCCCCTAATTTGATCACTTAATAAGAGAATACATTTTCTGTGATTTCCAGTCTCCATTGGATTACTCATTTGCCAGATACGTTAATTCACTCTGGCAAATGATGCTCTTTAACTATCAAGTGTGGATACAATATGGCATGACTTAGTGGGTATTTTTTCTGATTGTGATGCTGAAGCATTATGCTTATCTGAAAGCTTTAGAGAAGCTAAACTCTCCTACTATGAGAGGAAATAGATTTGTGTTTTTAATTGTCTATTTTCCTCTTGCTATTTGATAAACTTCCACTTTAGTAATTGAGGTCTATGCATGACACTCATTCGAGCTTGTTTCTGAAGGCTGTTGTATTTTGGATTTTACTATTTAGTAAGATCTACACAACACTTTAAAATTCTATAGTAACCCCATGATTAAGATACCTTTCCCTAGAGCTTGAGATCCCTTCAGGCATCTGCATCCTGAGTAAGCACTTTAAAAAAGTGTCTGGATCAGTAGAGTATTTCAGCTTATAATACTAAGTCTAGAGATTTTTGAATCTGTCTTTTAGAGTTAATCTGTGCTGTGCACTGTGCAACAGCCATTTAAAATGCAGCTAGGTGCCATCACATGGTACATTCAGGACTACCAGGATATCAAGCCAAACATGTACTTGCTAAAGTCAGGTCCAGCTTGACCAACCTGATCTCCTTCTATGACAAATTGACTGGCTTACTAGATGAGGGATGTATTCTATATAGACTTCAGTAAAATATTTGACACCATCTCCCACAGCATCCTCCAGGAAAAACTGGCAGCTCATAGCTTGGATGTGTGGACTCTAGAATGGCTGGCTGGCTGGTTCCAGAGAGTTGTGGTGCATGGAGCTCAATTCAGTTGGCAGCCAGTTGCTAGCAGTGTTCCTCAGGACTCAATACTGGAGCAAGTTCTGTCTTTATTTATGATCTGGATGAGGGAATCAAGTGCACTCTCAGTAAATTTGCAGATGACACTAAGTTGAGTGGGCATGTTCATCTGCATAAGGGTAGGAAAGTCTGCAAAGATACTTGGACAAACTTGATCTCTTGGCCAAGGACAACTGCAGAGAGTTCAGCAAGGCTAAGTGCTAGGTCCTGCACATGCAGTGCTACAGGCTGGGGGAAGAGTGACTTGAGAGCTGTTCAGCAGAAAGGGGCTTGGGGGTGCTGGTGACAGCAGCTGAACATGAGGCAGCTGTGCCCAGGTGCCATCCTGGCCTGTGTCAGAAATGGTGTGGACCATTTGGTGTGGACCACTAGGACCAGGGCAGTGATTGTCCCCCTGTACCCAGCACTGGTGGGGACACAACGTGAGTGCTTCTGTTCTGGGTCTCACCTCAAAAAGGACATTGGGATGCTGGAGCATGTCCAGCAAAGGGCAGCGAGGCTTATGAAAGATCTAGAAAACATGTCTTAGGAAGAGCAGCTGAGAGAGCTGGGTTAGTTTACTCCTGAGAGGCTTAGGACCTCATCACTCTGTAAAACTCCCTGAAAGGAGGTTGCAGTGAGGTGGGGTCCAGTCTCTTCTACTGTGCCTAGAGTGAGGACAAGAGGAACTGGCCTCAAGCTGAGACAGGTGATATTCAGATTGGATATTAAAAAAACTTTTCACTGTTTGGATGGTCAGGCACTGGAATAGATTGCCTGGGGAGGTGGTGGAGTCACCATCAGCAGTCATCTGGAGCTGTTTAGGACGTGTCTGGATCGGATGCTGGGTGACATGGTTTACTGATTTAGGAGATACAGTTCTGGGTTGGTGGTGGGACTTGATAACCTTACAGCTCTCTTCCAGCCTTGATGATTTGATGATTCTAAGTGCATTTTTATGAGCAAAATCTCGATCCTCAGTAGTTCTGGTGTGGTCTAGGGATTTCTTTACAGAGTTTAGATATGAGGTGGATATTTAGAGCCTATTTTTACTGTATATTGAACACTATAAATAGAACATTAGGTTTTTACTGCCTTTCTCCTTCCAAACATTGTTTGGTGGTGATACAAGTAGTAGAGTCTCATATATAGTCCCAGTGCAAAAATGCATGTTGATCTATGCTGCCTGTTTGCCTCATTAGCTTTCTCAGCCCTGTATTCATCCCCCAAACCCTATATATTGATATATATGCAAAGTTTTGTGCTACTGGTGCCCCGAGCTGTCCAGGGGAGAACCAGATCAGCACCACAGCTTTTGTGGCCTGACAAGGCTGTTCAAGTGCACAATTCAGTTGGCTGGGAGAGGCATGGCATTCCTCCAAGACATTTCTGCCTTCCTTTAATTAAGATATGAGCTTTTCTTGTAATTTCTGTTTGATCAAAACTCTTATGACAATAAAAGACCTAAACCACAAATGAGAGGAATTTTTTTGAGAAGGAATGCAGCTGCAGCTCTTTAAGTAAGGAGCAGAATTAGATCATTCTGTCAAAAATGAAGAACAAAGAGAAAAGTTTATCCTTTCCCTGTATTTGATGTATATTTACTTAAGTTTCATATAGTAAACAGTTAGAAAGGAACATATTGTTTCTATAGAGATGCTCAGACATGGTGACTGATAGACTAAAAACTGAAAGTGCTCTACCAGACTGTCTGTCTGTATCTGTATAAAACTGAATACATATATAAATATATAGGTTTACAGAAACAAAATGATGTTTTTAAATTTCTTTGCTTTTTCATGAATGTCTAAATCACGATTTAACACTTTGAAGCATTCTGATACCATTGTCATTTTAGTGTGTTTGAGCACTACTATTTTTTACATCCCTTCCTGTGTATGCGATGATGCTTTGTAATATCTTTTTTTCATTTATTATTGGAACTTGCTGTTAGAAGGCCCAATCTGAAAATTCCAGGATAAATTTTTAAGACTGAAATTCTCTTCAATTTTCTTGTTATTTTCCAAAATTTCTCTTCTGTGGATAATTTAGCTTTTGTCACATGTTCTTTGCTTATTAACCATTGAAGGCTACTCTGATCACAGGTTTAAGCCATACTTTGAAGCCTACCATTCTTACTTTTAAGAAGAGAGCTAAAACACATAGCAAATCAGATACTCATAGAGTATACTATATGCTACTTTGGTAGGCAGACTGCATGGCCTGGACTTGGTAGGATACAATTTTTCTTGTCATACTGTGCCATTTATGACTTTATGCAGAACGTGCTGGTGGCAAAATTTAAGCAGCCTTTGACTTCTACATTCCAATTCATTCTCTAGTTGCAGGAACTAGCAGCAGATTTTTTAATTTTTTCAAGGTATCAAGGGGATCAGCATCCGAATACAGATTGTTCAACATTATTGCACTTGTGGAGGATACTTTGTGGCCAAGTGTGTCACTGCACTTATTCTACTGGTCACTAAATTTGTACTGGGGGCTTGAAGGTTTGTACTCTTACTTTACAATGCAATTTAATTTACAAAAAGTACACTAGAATATAAGTAATTATGACCTGAAGATACATTACATGCAGGTACCTTGAAATCCAGTACTTAAAGATACACTCTGTGCATTATTCTGTAAAACAACCTAGTTTAAACTCTGGTTTTGAATTATACTAAATGTTGTGTTACTCAGTGATACTGGATTTACGAAGGCCTGATCCTGCAGATACCTAGTCAGTTTACATGTGTGAACATTGACTTCACATGTCATATTGAATTAAGGATTTAACAAACTCTGTAGAAAAAATCCAAAGTAAGAATTGTCTAAGAGGAAAGATGTTTACGCTCTCTCCCCCTTCTTGTCTGTCTGTTATAGGGCTGTGTGTCTAAATGAACACAGTTCCATATGAGAAATCTCAACACAATAAATCAATGTTATGCAAGTCCTGCAATAATACTAGTATTTCAGGACTGAGTGAACACTACTTTGCAGGTCTTGCCATGGTTTGTGAAATGCACCTGAAGCTTATCCTGGAGGTTAAAATTGCTTTCATTTTTGAAGAAGACTGTTTTGCGGAGAACGACTCTCTCCTTTATACAGAGTGACTGAAAGGAAAATCATGAGGGATGCACTTTGGCTCATATTTGAGAATTTATGAAGTTTCCTACAGGCTTGGGTGGATTCAGTGTGCAAGCAACGGAATATTTTGGAAAGTCAAGTGTATGCACTTTATGCAAATTGGTTTAATTCTCTTTCAAATGGCAGGAATTCCGTGATCAATTTGTTCATAAAACAGGACAAATTTACCAATGGGTTTTCGAATATTACCTGTTTCTTGTTGTACAGTATCTTCTTTGAAAGAAGTCAGAGTTAGTTTTTTTTTTTTTTCCCAGTGTACATTTTAATTTCAATTAGGGAAGATAGATTCCAGTCATTGTGGTGCCTGTCAGCACTGCAAGTGATCATGGTTAATTGGCTTATTCAGCTGACTCTTTGAGATTGATGGATGCTGTTCATGTAGAGCAGCTGAGTAAATATTTTTTCAGTAGCCTTGAGCATTATGGGTTTTTTTATGGAATATTTGTAATGGATTTTTAAGTAAAAGTCAACCCCCAAATTGCTAGCATTTCTTAAGTTACCATCTCTAGAAACTGAGTAATACTTCACAGGTACGATTTCATGATTGTTCTCCACTTTTTTATTCCCTCAAAAGATTAGCTTTAGCTGATTAATCTGGTTCTTGCAGTTTGGTTACTGCTTTTGGAAAATAGTTCTAAGCTTGTCTTGTTCAGGGAGAATTGGCCAAAAAATACAGTGTTCTGTTCATACTGGGACAGCATAGCAGTCCTTTGTTGGTCCCAATGCCTGTGATCAACTTGAAGGGAATGGTGAGGAAAAATGCAGTTACTGTACAACAGACAAATGTTGCTGCAGAGAACAGACATCTTTGCAGTTCCAACTTTAAACAGCATTCAGTATTTTTCCTGTTTCCAACTGCAGTTTACCAATTGTTCTTTAATAGGTATGAAGCCAGGAGAGGTACTTGAAGGTTCCACACAAGTCACTAAGAAAATCTATGCTCTTTGCTGTAAAATATGGCCTATTTTCTTTGTGTCAAATAATAGCAATGCTGTTATGTAAGGCTGCAGTCTTTTTGTTCTGTAGTTGGTTCTTAAAGCTTAGATTAGTTCATGCTTTAGGAAATACTGGTTTCGTATTGTACCATTGGATCACTTTAGCCACAGTTGGCATGCTTGGAGCAATAATAATAATAATAATAAATATAGTAATAGTAGTACTACTACTACAACAATTACTGTTTATTTTTACTTCACTCCCCTGATTTCAGTAGTGTGCCAGCATACTGACTGGAAATCCTGTTTGTTTTGTCTCAGATTCATAGCATTCTCAGTCACAGCTATAGCCAAACTGGCTCTGGAGTATCTGAGATTTCAGACGTAAGTGCTCTGTAGCTGCACAGGGCTAATCTGTGATTCTGTGATTTGTTAAAGAAATGGCAGGACTGCTGATCTGTGGCCATGAATAGGGCTAGACAACAATTCTGAAAAAGCTTCCTTTTTATCTGTGATCAGTGTGTTGTGATAGAGTCTCTTAGTTTCTTGTGTTCCTAACACTTGATCTATTTAAGTATTGATGTTAGTGTATTTCTTAAAGCTTTTCCTATGTTGCTTCTGCACAGTATGTCTTCCATGGCCACCTTATCTTCTCCTGTGCTCAGTTCCTTCTTGGAAGTCTCATGCACAAATTCAACCACCTTTCTGTGTCAGTTGCCTGCTATTGCCTGCCTTTTGTCCAGTCTAAATTCTGTCTTGTGTCACTCATATGTGTTCACAGTTGTTTTGTTAACTCAATGTGGCTGAATCACAGCTTTAAAGCTTTCCACTTTTCACCTCTTACACACTCAGTTGCTGTGAACAATCATTATTCTATGCCACTGAAGACTGAAATCTAAAAATTATTTATGATGTGATGGCTCTTAGAACCAGGAGTAGGGTCTCAGTTTTAGTCTTGCAAATTCTGAATACAAAGGGATTTTATATTTCTTTATGTTTTAACCCATCACATGAAAACTTCACATGAAAACTCTTGTCCAAGTTCCCATTGTACTTCTGTAACCTTTCCAGTTGCAGTTTGGCTTTACTCATATAATCTAGAGATGTCCTACAGATAGAATTTCTCACTTTTTATCCTGACTTATCTCTTGCTCAAGTTCTTCTTTTGTCTTCTCTTTCATTGGATCTCACACATAAATTGTTCCCTTTCCCTTTCAAGGTACTTCAAAACCTGTCCTCAGCGATTTTTAGTTGTTTTTTTTTCCCTCAAGAGGCCATTTCCTGCCTCAGATCTTGCTAGTTTCTGCTCCCATACTTTCAACTTTTTATATCAGTTTCTCCCAATCTGCCCTTTATGCTTGAAAGAAACTTTCTATACATGTCTGCAAAGCCATTTCATTGTTTCTCATTTTGCTTCTGTTTAAACTTACTTTTCCTTTTGCTCATTTCACCCTTTTTTCTCTCTAAAGGTTACAAAATATCACAAAGAATTAAGCTTGTGTTGTGCTAAAGTTGCTATCTTTAATTATGCCCCCGTTGTCTTTCCAAATCTTGCCTGTTTATGTTAAATTCAGGCCATCAGCTCCTTGCAGAGGTTATGTATCTTGTATAAGCAATATGGAGTGCCTGCATAGTTCAGTTGTGATCTGAGATGATCTAAACCAAGAGTAATGTTAATGTAAGTATTACATAGCACTTCACTGAGAAGGTAAAGGCGTTGACTAGTGTTAAAGCTAACCCAAACAGCAATTTACTTTCTTTTCACCCCAAAGTGGCACAGACTACTTGTCTGCTCTGATGCATAGTTTATCCTTACTTCTTGTGCCCTGATATCCCCTCCAAATACTTTCTGTCTTTTTCAGCTGTCTTATGTCCCTTGTGTCTGCAGCTAAGACAAGATGCATTTAATTTTTTGTCTGTACCTCTTATCTCTGTGTCAGCTCTAAGATAAATATTTTGAAGAACATTACACACCTGTTCCTTGTTATTTATTCCTTATCTGTCTGTCTGTGTGGACACACGTGCTGTGTTCCAATTGTGTGAACAATTCTGCTGGCCTGGAGTTGAACTGGGTTTTGGAGAAGAGGGGCAGAGGGTGAGCTTTGACTGCTGCAATAGCTTGTAACACCTTCTTGCTATAGAGGCTGACATCAGCAATGGCTGTTGCCACAGAGGTTTTCATTAGCTGTGGACCAGTGAAAGCTGCTGTAATTCACTGGCCCCTACAAGTGCTGCCGTCAGGATCTGTGCTGATGCTACAAAGCCTCGTTCTCTCTTAAAAGCCAGGCAGCTACAGCTGGGTTTTCCTCCTCAGAGCACATACTCACAAGAATTTCACTTTGCTGGGAGGGGAGCAGTCTGGAAGCCTTGTTGTGCAAGCAGAACCTCCAAGCTGTTCACCAAGAGCCCCACCCTGGGAAGAGTGTTGCCTTGCTCCCTTGGCACTAGGGGTGACTGCACTGACCAAGTAGCTATTAAGAAATGGAATATGCTTTTGCTAATAAGTGAATGCAACTTCATTGCCTGTTGATCTTGGCTTCCATTTTATTCTGGTTTTGCACGATTTTAAGTTTTACTGAGTCTCTCAGATCTGGGTGCTTATTGAGACCACCATGGAGAATGCATGATTAAAACACTTTTTCTTGGGTTTTTTTGAAGTATGTAATTCCCCAGCACACAGTAAATGCTGATTAAGAGTTTGCTTTATTGAATAACAGTAGAGTCTCTTTTAAGTGTCTCTATTGTAGAGATTTATCCCCACAGCAGATTATGTTCTTGAGACCAGTAAGTAAGTAGAGGCTCCTTTCAGGAAGTTCTTGATGGCTGTACATGATCATATATATTATACATCTTGTACAGTGTAGCTGGTGATTGATGTTTGGAGCTGATTTCTGCCTTCTCAACGAGAAAAACAAATAGGTATGTGTAGCAGTGTGTGCTTTTCTCTCCATCCCAGGGCACACAGCAGTGCAGGGGATGCAACACTCTCCCCTAGGGAGCTCTCACCTCCCCACCTAGGGACTCCTTAGTTCTTGGCTAAGTCTGTGGGCACAGAGATGGAGTGGAGACGAGACGGATCTTTGGGGTTAACTAAGGAGGTTTATTGAAGGTAGCAACAGAAGAGAAAACCCCACAAGAACCCCCGAGCAATGCTCAGGCAGTGGGTTTTATACAGGCACTTAGGGGAGGGGTGAAGGGAGTGGAAAAGTAACAATGACCAGTGGGGAAGGTATCCAGGGTAGTTACAGAGGTGGGGAAACATAACTTGGACCAATCCAGGGTGTATGGGATGGGTTTACACAAGGTGGGAAAGATGATGGACAGATAACTGAAAGTTACATAACATAGGCAGGTATGGGCTAAAAATAACTGCTTGTGAGGAGACGAATGAATATCAGTTAGGGGGGTTGGGGGTAGGGTACATAGAACTGGGTTTAAGGTACATAAAACTGGGTTTATTAAAACAAATTTAAGAAACTAAATAAACCTATTTAACGCACCACCACAGGTATGCTGTATTTTATGTAGGGTCGTGTATTTTACAGGAGCTGCAGAGTAAAAACCAAGCCACAGATAAGTCTGTTTGCCATCAGTGTTGGGATTTTGTACCGAAATGGCAGGAAAACCATGTACAGTAAAGACCAAGCAGTAGCTGTGCAGTTAGTCTTGCTTTGAAAACAGTTGCACCATACTGAACAGTTGAACCAATCTTTTTACTTACAAAGGGAACCTACAAAACTGTGTGTGCTTGAGTTATGTACAGCTTTGTTGCTAAAGTTGTCTGTGACTCCAGTTTTGGCTAGAGTGTCTCTAATTACAGGAAGGTAAATGTAGCTGCTTAATTTAGAAAGTACAGTCAATGGAGCTGATAAATCACTACTGACAATCTCTAGGCCACATGCTTAATCCACTTGTTCCTGGGATTTTCCATATATATGTATTTACATATGTTTGGTGGTTGGTTGGTTTTTATTTTTGTGGGGAATTTTTTGTTTGGTTGGGGTTTTTTGTTTCAGTTTTTTTTGGTTGTTATTTTTACGAGTTTTTGTTTTGTTATGAGTTCTCTAGTTCTTTCTAGAGTTTAATGTTTATTCATGAGAGCTACTGGCTGAAATATTCAATTTTCTATTAAAAAGTAAATCAAAACTTTTAATATAATTTTTACCTTGGGGATGTATATACATTACGTATATAACTTACCTGTTTTCTTTCCTTATGCTTTCTTGAAATAACCAAAATCTAAACTGATGAAATAAAAGTGTAGATTTTCTGAACAGCTTTAGTTTTTTTTCTAGCTAATCTTTTCACTATTGGCAAGATTTTAATGATAGTTTGTAACCTACAAAACATTGAAATAAGTCTTGCCTTTTATTCATATTGTTGTTTGCATCTGTTGATTTGCATGTTCAAAATAAGGACTAGATTAGCACAGATGCTAAATTATGATGTGAAGAGTGGCATTTTTTTCTGAATTGTGACTCTGTAGGTCTTGCTGTACTCCCTCACCTTCTGCAGATATGATTTGTCCTATTTCCACTTACTCTGTGCATATGTTCTCCTAGCCTCCTCCAGAGTGATTATCTGTACAGTTACAGCAATCTGACTGATTAAAGGCTCTGGAAGCAAACACTATGCACTTTTGTTCCCTGCATTTCCTGCAGCCCTCACCTCTTCCATGGCTGCAGTACCATTAATATAATATTACAGGTATGTGTCAGAAGCACTGTGGTTTGTTGGATCTATTAGGTTTCACCCTAAGGTCAGTAAGTTCAGATTGCTTTAGAGAGCAAACGAAAATGGTTTACTAAACCAAGAAATTTTACTTTTGCTTTGGTCTCAGCCATGGGTATTAAGGTCTGAAACCATCATTGGCCCTGAAGCAGCTCAAAAAAAATCTCTTTAAAGGGCTTTTAAAGTAACCTACCAGGAGAGAGTAGCCACATTTTCAACATTATTTTTAAGAGAGGTTATATATCAAGGATAGGTTAAGTATTTTAATAAATTACTTTATAGCCCCTTACTGATGTCCAAAGAAATTTGGGTGAGGGAAAAGGTAAAGTGTACGAGTGTTTATTAGCAGCACCCTGGGAAGATGAATTGGCTACTGCTCAGTGCTTTATTTTGTGCTTACCTCTTAGGAAAGTGTGTGGTTACTGGTTTTGTCTATGACTTTTTTATTTTTAAAATCTTTTCATCAGAATACTAAATTGATATTTGATATAAAATCACATCTCTAATTGTGGAGATATATAGATTGGTAGAATGCTTAGAATTCCGTAGTTTCGCCTTATTTTTTTTCTGAAAAATTCCCTGCCTCAGTGACATTGAATTCCAGTTTAAGGAATTAGAATGTTGAATAGAATGATAAAATAACTGACTAAAGCGAAGTAATTTCAACTTGTTAGTTGAATTGCTTTGAGGGGCTCCATATGAAACATATTTCAGAATGTGCCATTACAGGGACTTTGAGGTGCCCTTTGCACATAATTTTGTATCAGGAAGAAAAGCTGGGATGGGTTTCTGAACAAAAATGAAATGATAGGAATATATTTTTATTAATTTTTCTATGAAATTCACTGGTCATTGGCATCGTAGGTCTGTAGTTGGCAACAATTTTTTTTTAGTTCTGAGTTTGGTTTTTGGACTCTTCCTTTATTTTCTGCATGGCCTCATGAAACAAGGCCACTTTCTCCTGTTCTCAAACAAAATGTGCTGCATTTAACAAAATCCAGCTAACAATTTAACTACCTGTTACTTGCCTTCTCCACATTTTTTTTTTATTGTGGAATATCAAACCAATTGTTGGACTGTCAGGAAAAATATCCAAGAATTCTTTTTTTCTTCATTGTTAGATTTTTTCCCCTATCTTTATTGAAATTATATTGAAATTCATGTGATGCAGTTTATAAAGATAATCGTGTTAAATGATATCTGCCTTTCTCTTTCACAGCTTTCTATTAAAAAAAAAAAGGCAGCCCATTGACTTATTTTCAAGTCTAGCTGTAATTGAACTGTTCATGACAATGAAATGTATTGAGAATTCTATTTACCCCCCTTCAAAGCTGTTCCTGCTTTGTTTGAAGTAATTGTTTTTATATATTAAATGACTTCTACTCAGGCTATGAATCTGTTTGTCAATAGTCACAGTCTGTGCCTTGTCTGGCCCTTTAAGGGTAATCTCTGATTGGCCACACTATTCCCAGCCTTTGGAATTGGAGGAGGATTGAAGTTATCTGTAAATAATTAGGCAGGTGGGCGCTTCATGCCAGCTGTGAAAAGAAGTACTCAGTGATTTAATGAAATGCCAAATATGAGCCAGTATGTGCCATTGGTCTTGAACCCTGTGAGGCTAAATATGAATAAATATGCATTCTGCTATGGCTGGGACTAAGGCAGCCATAGAGGGATTCCACTTATATTCTGCATGGCTATGTCATCATTACTTTAAATAGAAGGAGAGAGTAGTAAACCAATTTTTATGGTTGCACAGTGGCATTAAATGATGAGTTTCATGAAAGACTAGTAGAAGTGATAAGAGTGTTAATTTTAAATTTTGTAACAAAACAAGCAAAGCATTGTTGCACATAAAGAATATCATATAGATCTTGTTGCTGTTGTGCTTGCTTATGCAGTCTCTGAAAAAAAGATAGAGCTTTGATTCATCATTTTTAGAAATAAAGCACTTTCAGAAAAGACAGTATGGTGATTTTTTAACCTAATTGTTAACAAATTTTAGGGACTCAGATTTCCCCTTCTTAAAAGGAAGTAGGAAATATTTTGGGGTAAAGATGTGATCCCATGTAAGACACATTTTGTGAAGAATTGTGTGCTGCCTCAGGATGCCTTATGGTCCCTCAAAGACAGAGAGGTCTCAGGGAGGCATAGGATAAATAGATATGCTAAAGAAGGAGGTAGCAATGTCACCAAGGCAGATGGTTGAAGTGGAATAAGTGTTCTTGGGTGAAATCAGAGCACTGCCTTTGGGTCCCTGCTGAGGAGCAGGGTGAGCTGCTGCTGCCACCCACCAGGAGGCTGCAGGTCCAAGTCCTTCGGGTGGGACAAATGGTAGATTATGCCTGTAGTTGGCTGACTCCAGAGGAGAGGGCTGATAAGTCTGAATGCAGAAGTGTGAGCTTATAAATGGAGGACAAGTCTCTTCAGGTGTGTTACAAGAGGCTAGCACTTGGATCGCATTTGACATTCAGCAAGACACTTGGAAACTTGCAGTTACTGATTTTCCGATGTTTAATTATTGTGTACTGGGTTATTTTTGAACAGTCATAAATGTCCCATGAAGGATTCATTACGTATATAACTTTTTTTTGTTTGTTTGTTTTTGGGTTTTTTTTTTTTTTTGGTTTTTTTTTTTTTTTGGTTGTTGTTTTTTTTTTTTTCCAAAGTTTTCTAAATAACTTCTCTAGTACATGGCGTGCTGGTTTAATCTGTGATAGAATTAATTTCTTTTGTAGCTGGCACACTGCTGCTGTTTGAATTTAACAGGATACAAACTTGAATATTTAATACTGAAAGCATCTGAGTCCGCTGAGGCCATTCTCTTGTTTTTTGTGTTTTTGTGTTCAAAATAATCTTCCTTTTAAAAACTAATTTATTAAGGTTGTTGGTATGCTATGACAAACTGAGTTTTCTTGCTTGAGTGGATTTGACTATAATGACTTTGATAATTTATTTTCTCAAACCAGGCATTGCTACTGTGAAGTAGCTGCTTCAAGTAGCACCTTCAAACTCAGACAGTCTTCACTTTCTGTGCATTTCATCTTGTCTGTTGATTTCACTCCCTTCTTTTGTTTTTTTTTCCTATTTGTACTGCAAAGGTAATGCATAAATCTTTGTTCATTCTATTCCATTAAAACACTTCTCTGGTGCACTGCGTTGGGATCTCCTTTAGACTACAGCAAGGCATGTTTCATTCCCAGTTGTAACCACTACAAATGAGCACAGAAAGCTGAATTTTAAGGTTAAACAGGTTCAGGGTTTTCACAGGTATCTGGAATTCTGTTTACAGGAAAAAAAAAAAAAGGATCAAGGACTTGTTTTGACCTACAGAATCTTCCTCTGATTGCAGTGACTCTCAAGTAATATGCAGAGTTTTAGAACAAAGTCACCTTAAAAATGCATTTTTATAGTCTTTTTGTTTCTCTGTCTCTCCACTGTTTGCCTGATGCATTAGTTGTTCATAACTTTTGAAAAACACTGAGTTACCACAGTTGAGGTGGTAATTCATCTGCCATACATCACAGAGCAAGAGCAAACCTCCCTCTAGCATATCTGTTTCCTGAACTTACACTTCTCCCATCTGGAGAGGTGGGGAAAATAGGAGAGATTAAGATAGTCCTAGAATATCTGCTTTGGTACTTCTCAAGGATAAAGTGCCAAATTTCTCAAACTTTCCTGAGAGATAAGTGGTATCAGTTGCTGAAATTAGTGAGGAATCTGTAACTTGCTTAAAAGGAAAATGAACAAAAAAATTCACTCCAGTCAGTGAAACCTTCAGCTGTTCTTTAGAAACAGAATTGGTTGACTGCACTAGGCATTTTTATTCACCAAGTAAACTAGAGCTAACCCCTTTGGCTCGAGCAGGAGTGTGAACACTGTCTCTTCCTCACTTTCGCCTGTCTGTTCAACCCGTAACTGAGAGGTGTGTTTACAACACCAAGAGTTTCAGCCTGGTCTCCAGCTCTTCCCTGCAGAGGAGATGCTGAGTTACCCATTGAAGCACTGATCCCATTGATCCCTCCTGGGGCATCTGTGCAGGAAAGATCACATCTGCCTGGGCAGTGAGACTGTTACCATTGAGGTTGCAGTTTGGTGTGGAGCTCTGACAACATGGAGAGCTGCTGCTTTATCCCTTTGTCTGAAGTGCAGAAACAACTGGCTGGATTCTTAAAAAGCAGAATTCTTTTATGTGTCTGTATTGCTTATCCCTCTCAAGTTTTGCTGTGTCGAGAATTATTTTGTAAAAAGAGGTTTTATTTTATTTATTTATTTCATTTTTTACCTTTCTTTTCTGTCCGTAAGTCTGCAGAGGAATTTGATTTTCTATTACAGAAGGAGCTTCCTTGAGGCTTTAAATTGGAATTTCTTTAGGGAAATTTCCTTCCTGATTATGATTATATATGCTTTTGTGTGTATGTTGTTAGGTATCCAAGGCAGATGGTAACAGTTCTGCAAACTGTCATGTCTAATTTCCACGTATTCATGAATTCTTCATAATCTGAAACTTCTTGAAAAATGTTGAATTGTGAGTTGAAAAGTTTGGGGGAAAATACAGAAAATTTGCATTGTTTGGTCCTTAAAAGATAAAGAATATCTGCCTGAAGTAGTATGGTTGCCCTTAAATTTCTGTCCAGGGCCCCCAGAAGTGATTGTGCTGTGCGGGAACCCCCAAGTTTCACTCCCATCACGTGTCCTCTTCCTGAAGTGATCAGTGTGTGTCAGGCGAGAGGAGACAGCGACAGAAGGCTGTGTGCATCTTCTGTCTCTCATTCTGGGTTCACTGGCTGCTGTCTGCTATGCAAATGGTAATACAGAAGAGAATAGAGGAAATGGCTTCAGATTTATGGATGAGTCAAAAAACAGCTGGCCTGCAGACTTTGGTAAACATAAACACAGATATGGTTGTTTCTCTGTTTTTAGGAATACACTATAGACATAATTTTTGCCCAGACTTGGTATGACAGTCGACTAAAGTTTAACAGCTCAATGAAGGTGCTTATGCTTAATAGCAATATGGTTGGCAAAATTTGGATTCCAGACACTTTCTTCCGGAACTCAAGGAAATCCGATGCTCACTGGATTACAACTCCAAATCGTTTGCTTCGAATCTGGAGTGATGGAAGAGTATTATACACACTAAGGTGGGTTTTTGATATTTGGGTAGAAAAGAAACCAAACCCCTCTTATGACCAGGAATATAAAAATAGTGAATACAAATCAAATTCCTGGTATTTCTTTTGTTATGGACCACAGGAATTTGCAAGGAGTTGATTAAACAAGAAAATAAAAAAGGTCATTCGATCATGAAAAAGATGGAATTTGTAGTATTGAAATATAATGCCAAGATAATTGCCTGAGGACAATTGAAGGGGATAGCAAATTTTTATCTTATTTAGGTACAGGCAAGATTTAAAAAAGGGTTTCTATATAGTATATAGCATCATGGTGGTCTGTCACTAATATATTTCAGATAGATTATTTTTGGTCTAAATGCTTCATAATCTAATTTCCACCAAATTATATTCTGTAAGTCAAATACTAAATGCTTTAAATAATAAAAATTACAAGAAGTTTGGTTAAAGCTAAGGCCCCAGTCCTGCATGTAGTTAACATATTTACACTTGCATGCTATTAAAATCAACAGATCTGTTCATCCCAAATAGGCATAAGAAAGCATGTTGGTGATAATTCTATTTGGCAAATGGAAGATGCCTCTTCTGCTTTTAAGCTCAAGGCTATCTGTACTATATTTCAGTCACTTTTCAAACAATTCTTGAAAGGCTGTAGTCTTACAGAAATACAGAAAGTATTTTAGGGTCATATCTGTCATATTTTTTCAATATGCTGAAAAAAATCTCATAGTAAGTCAGGAGCTGATCAAGAAGCAGACTATGCAGAGGGTGCCATACATATGATTTTGTTCTTAAGAGTTTATTTATTTATTTATTTATCTATCTGTTTAAAACATGAAGTGACACTTTTAATTACTTTCTTCTCAATCTTTTATGCTGTGTTCATATGCAGTCTATGTTGCATAAACAATTTATAAATTTCTCCTGTATGTAAGAAGAATTAGAATGCTTTACAAGGACTCTCTTAATTTTTTTCTTAGTATGCATCATTTGAGACCATACAGACATTTCTGAAGAATGCTTTTTAAATGGTTTATTATGCCAGTTGGTGTTTATCAAAGCCTCTAGAGAGCCCCTTCTGTTGACATACAATTTTTTTTTTCTTTTTCTAATTAGCAGTGGTAAAGTCCTACTTGAACTTTACCCTTCCATTGTTCATTCATTTTCAATGCAAAATTTCTCCTAAAGAGATTCAAAGTAACAGAAGGAAATAAATATGAGAAAAAAAAAAACAAACATGTGAGCCCTCACAGAGCAGTAGGTTAGACTTACTGTGTCAGAGTACGAGAAATAAAGTGCAACGAGCTGGTAACAGAACAGAGCAGGCTTTCACCCAGCACTGCAACACACAGTCATCTGTGTGGGTGAGGATACGGCCTGAATTTGACCTAAGGTAAAACAACATTGAGGGCTTCATACCTTGCTTATTGGAGGAATAATAATATGATCTGACAGTGCTCCAGGTTCATGGGCTCCCCTGTATCACCACTCTTTCCTTGTCAGTAATTCAGGGGGTAGATGTGGTGAAAATGTTAATCAGCCTTACTGAATCTCCTCTGAGGGTAGCCCATGATCTGTCCATTGCACCATCCGTGATTCCAGATCTGGTTGTGGTGCTTTTAACACAAGGCTCAGCTTGTGTTCTTTTCTTTGAATGTTTAACTATCCAAAAATTGAAAGTGGAAAGTAAAAACAATAAATATATAAATCGTAACTGACAAATTTGAAAAATATCTCCTTTTCAAATCCTTCAAAATTTTCAAATCCTCCCTTATCCCATAGCAATGCAAGTATTCTGCTTAAAAGTGTGGGCTAGGGTCTTTCCTCCTCTCTCCCACAGTGTATGCTAAGAAATGCAGTTTTCCTTATAAATCTTTGGTCAGGTCATAGTGGCAGTTTGTGTAGAATAAATTTGTTCAGAGACTTATAAAACTATGTGGCAGCATGTCTCAGAGTCTTTTCCCGTCCTTTCTAATGTGTAAACATTGCACCTGGTCAAATATGTGAGCTTTATGGCAATTTTTAAAGTTGATTTAAGAAGACATTCTGACTTTCTACACCAACAAAGGAAGAAGTATTTTAAATGCAAAGAAGTCAGTTTGGAGTCTAGCCCCTTACTTTGGCTTTCTAGCGAAAGGTAGCAGAACTAGGTTTTGCACTTATTGCTTGGAAGTCCTGAGGAAATCTGTGATAGCATTTCTAAAAGTAGAAAGTTATTTAGTTCAGACAATTGAGTCCTAAACCAGTTCTAAGACTGGTTTATAAGTTATGAATTATTATTATTAATTATTTGAATACCTTAAACATTAAATAAGTAGAAACATAGTCTGATTTTTTCTATCCAAATTCTGTCTTGACCAGAACTGATTCCCTGAGTATAGAGCAAGTCCAATGTCCCCCACAATTGTTCTCTTATGTAAAGCCACCAGATACAACAATGCCAACTGCAATTTGATTGATAAATGTGTTCTACAAAAACTCATTTATGTGTTATCATAAGCTCCTCCCCCTGTCTTCAGACCCTACTTTTTATCCCCTATTTCTTGTAGAGCTAAAGGATGCCCCCAAATGAAATTTTTGAAATGGCTTCAAATACCGGTTGAAACAACACAGATCCTCAATTTGCATGAAATAATAGTTCCTGTTTTGTTCTTTGGTGCTGAAACTGGATGTTGTTTTTCTGATACACAGGAGGCTATTAATAATATCCATTAATTAGCAAAATTTATTTCTCTGCATTTTCTTTACTGTGTAGTCTGAAGTGTCTGAATTCTTGAATATAACCTATTTTCTCTTTTTTTTTCCATTTCCTTCTCTAATTAGGTTGACAATTAATGCTGAATGTTATCTTCAGCTTCATAATTTTCCTATGGATGAACACTCCTGTCCTCTGGAGTTTTCAAGCTGTACGTGGTAAAACATGTTTTTGTCCTCTTTACAGATTGTAAATTTACTTAAATTTTGACATCAGGAGAGCAAATGTTTACTTTTTAAGGTCTTGTGGTGAAAGAAGGAACTGACCATTCATGTTCTGACTACATATATTGCATTGTTTAACACACTAATGAATGAGTTGGATCACATTTTTTTTTTTTCTTCTTTAAAAATAGTCTTATTGCTTAGAAGCCTAATACACTGCCTATTCCAGTTAATGGGAATACACTGTCCTGGAAAAAACTTTGTTTTCTTATGCCTGCAAGACCTGACATCTTTGAATTAGTTCCATGTGGTATACTTAAAAGGAAAAATAAGATATGCCTTCTTCAACCTGCTCCTCTAAATGCTGAATTGGTATAAGAAGTCATTTTCCTTTCAGTGGGACTTATATGAGCAAAACCACAACCTTCAGGCTCTATTTTTTTTTAATGCAAATTATGTTTTAAAAAAATCCTAATGCAGTGTGCTATTGTAATCATAAAATCATTAAGGCTGGAGATAAACTCCAGGGTTGTCAAGTCCAACCTATGACTGAAAACCAACCTCTCAACTAAACCATAGAACAAAGTGCCACATCCAATGATTCTTGAGCACCTCTAGGGATGGTAAACTCCCCTGTCTCCCTGGGCAGCCATTCCAATGCTTCATAACCTTTCAGTGAAGAAATTCTTCCTGGTATCCAGCCTGAACCTCCCCTGATGCAGACATGAGCCCGTGTCCTCTCATCCTGTTGCTAGCTGCATGGGAGAAGAGGCCAGCTCCCATCTTGTTACAGCCTCCTTTCAGGAGGTCTTCCCTAAACCATCAAATTATGTACTACTAAGTGACTGTACTTTAAAGCTCTTGCTGATCATTTAATGATAATGCAATGACATTTACATTTTAATAGTAAAGATTCTGAGCCAGTTTTTGTTACTGGAGTTTAAGAATACAGTGTAGATATTTTCTAAACATTTGTATTTAAACAGCTTTTGATTGATCTTACATTTACCAAGGATTAAATTTGAGGCCATAGATTCTGTGGTTAAATTTTAAGTTTATCAGGAGGACTATGGGTGGTCCAAGATCCACTTTATTTTTTTGCTCTGGTTTAGTTTATAAGTAACTTCAGAGATCAGAAAACATCCTTTGGTACATTCTATGGCTGAATGTTTGATTTGTTTTGTTTTATTCCAGATGGATATCCCAGAAATGAAATTGAATACAAGTGGAAGAAAACCTCTGTTGAAGTGGCAGATCCAAAATACTGGAGATTGTATCAGTTTGCATTTGTAGGGCTACGAAATACAACTGAAATTTCTCATACCTTGTCTGGTAAGGCAAAGTGTTGAATTTTATTTTGTGCAATATCTATTTAGACCAAGATTAACAGATGAAGATACAGTAAAAAACATATTAGATGTCATATAAATCTTTTTATTCTTTTTTTTTTTTTAAATTTTTAGGTGATTATATTATTATGACCATATTCTTTGATCTCAGCAGACGTATGGGATATTTTACAATTCAGACATACATTCCTTGTATACTGACAGTTGTTCTTTCATGGGTGTCATTTTGGATCAATAAGGATGCAGTTCCTGCAAGGACTTCTCTGGGTAAGAATGTCTTCTTTTCAGCCTTGAAGGATCTGGTACTCCCAAAGAATACAAATGGACAGCAAGGAGTAAATTAACCACAGTTTATTCCCCTTCAGATTGTGAACATTGGTCATTCTGTCTCGTGAACTGCAACACTGGCAGTACGAGAATCCTGCTGTAGTTGCACAGCAGAGGTTAAGGAAGCAATGCTGAGCATGGAAATCCTGATCCAAGCCTTGTGGGTCTGCTGTTGTTCACAGAAATATATTTTTTCTTCTATATGTTTTTTTAACATCTCCAGGGACTGTCATGTGGCAATTATTAGTCTGACTTTTAGTATCTTGGAACAAATGAAGTCATTAATACATGAGCAAAAATGATGGAAATCTGGTTTAGTGGGTTTTTTTTGTTTGTTTGTTTTTTTGTTTTGTTTTTTTTTTGTTTTTTTTTGTTTTTTTTTGTTTTTTTTTGTTTTTTTTTGTTTTTTTTTGTTTTTTTTTGTTTTTTTTTGTTTTTTTTTGTTTTTTTTTGTTTTTTTTTGTTTTTTTTTTGGGTTTTTTTTTTTTTTTTTTGCATTGTTGACATTGGTTTTTTGGTTGGTGTTTGCTTGTTTGTTTGTGTGGGGGTGTGTTTGTTTGTTTTTTTAATAGAATTATTCAATTATTCTTTTAGCCCCAAGATAGGACAGAAAATTTGCAACTAAACTTGTACTTCAAGCAGTTAAAACTATAATACACAAAAACTGTGTAGAACTATAATACACAAAAACAGACAGTACTGAAATGTGTTGCAAGTTCTAACCCAAAGATAATTCTGTACTGGTGTCATCTTGGCTGACCTGTTTTGCATGGTGCAGTCTTCTGAGTTTGACTGTTTAGATTCATGTGCAGCCTTGCAGTAAAGTTGTAGTTCCCACATAAAGCCTGATAAACAGGTAGATTGGATTGCACAGGACCCAGCTTTGAGCTTAGCAGGGACAGATGCTTACAGCAGAACTAGTGACAGCAGCCTGACTTCTTTTGGGGGAAAGGTCAAGAGCTGAGGGTTGTATCTTAAGAAATTAGAGGTGTAAGTTAATTTTCCTCATCAGTTCACATCAGTGTTGTGAACACACCATTCCCACCCTACAAGATCATTCCCTACCAGAAGCAGGAGTCCACACTTTAACTCCCTGCCTTTCCCACTGGAACTGGACCACCTGACAGATTAGAGCCAAGAGAGAAAATAAGCAAAAACGAGCATGGCTCAGTAGCCTAATGAAAACGTAAGGGAAGAAAATCCAAGTCTTAGATCCTAAGCATATGTAATTTGAAAGTGCTGAAACATTTAGTGAAGAGAGTCTAAAGTCTTGAATAAATAAATGAAAATTGCTCTTGATAGTTTTAGACCTTACTGCAGAAATCTCATCAGGTTTCTTTGACTGACTAATCACTGAAGGTTGTGGATATTGACTAATTACAATATAATGGTTATAACAGGAAAAATTGTTCTATTTGTATCCTTGTAATTCTGTATCTAGTTTTTTTTCGTTTTTATGAAGTACTTCTTATATGCCATGAACCTAGAACTCTGTCATGGTTAAGCTGAAGGTTTCAAGCTCTCACTTCAGCAGTACTAGCCTTCATCTACTCGAGATGAAATACAAACATTTATAATATCTTATTTACAGCTCCCTGCCGGTAACTCTGAACTCCGTTCTTGTAAACACACAAAAGCCATCACTTGACAGATTGTAGGATGACTCTTCGTGCATGCAAATGTTCTGGAGAAGGAGAAAGAGAGTACCTGTCAAATAGGCACAATTTTATGGAAAGAGAAATTAGCAAGGAAAGCCAGAACTAAGCAAGGTTTATCATGGCAGGTAGCAGTTTTGCTGTGGAAGGTTTTCTCCTTGTGACAGCCCCCTGTGCCTTTCCCATAGCAGAGCGGGCTGAAAAAGTTCATGTCTCTTCTTGTCCTCTCTGAATGGAAGCCAGTACAGGGAATGGTGGGTGCCACTTCCCACCCAGGGGGTGTGCTGGGGTCTGGGGCACAGAAAAGGCTGGACCTTTTTCTCTCATGTGTAGTGGAATATCCTGGAAGATTGTGGTTTCCCAGAGCAGAAGATTTGAGGTGGTTGCAGATATTTAAATAGTTAGTTATACAGAGAAAAGCCAAATGGATTGTCATAAGTATCTGGTGGGAGCAAAGCGCTTTTGAAGAAATCTGTGGTTATCTGTTTGCTCTTTTAGGCATGCAGTTTCAATACAATCTCTTGGAAAAACCCTACTGTTTTCCTGCTGCAGGAACAGTCCACAGTGACCAGTGATTCCATGTTTTGATTTGTGAGCCATAGACAGCTTTAGCCAATGTACTGCTTTGTTTGTTTGTTGTTTAAAAATTTTGTTTTTAATAATCTTGTGCATGTAAATAACAAATTATTTGTGTGTTCAAGTATTGGTCTCCAAAGGAAAGATCACACCTTTATTTTAGACTACTATGTGAAGGGCTTTGCATCTACCTGAAGCATCAAATATAAGAAGAAAGTGTTAACACTTTATGAGCGCTAAACTAATGAAGAGTGGTATACTTGAGATCTTGAACACATAGCTATTGATGCCAGTTTGTTCTTTTAATTAACTTACATATAAGTGAATCAAGGGAAACATTTTCTATTATTAGAGACACAGTGTTGAAAGCATATCTGGTAACTCAGAGAAGGAGACCAGAAAGCTGTGAATGTCATCAAATTTGATCTTCTGTGTCTTCTTCAGAAGCAGACAATTGGAAACTTGTTGCACTTTATTTAACCAAAGTTCCAACAAAACATTATTCATTTTTGTGTTTACCAAAAGCTTGAAATCATTGAAAAATAATACACCTTTTATTTCTGAATGCATCCCTTTTAACATTTTAACCTTTCAAGCTGGGGGACTTCCTTGTGCTTATAAAATTTGTGTACTTATTTGTACCTGTTTTTCTACTGTATTTATGTGTGTATATGTTATGCCAGATTTATAAAATTTCACAAACTTATGTCATTGTTTATTCAGTGTATGTTAAAAATAGAAGGGATCTAGAGGGAAGATGAAATGTGCTGCTTTCTCTATGATCCCTTGGAGGCTGCTGCCTCCTTAGGGATGGATTCTTGCCATAGCACCAATGCACGTGGATGTAGTCAGCGGTGAACCCACTGACCCCTCCTGTGGGTCAGTTCTTATGCAACTCATAAATGAATTAAGAGCTAATATGATGACATTTTTGGTGACAATATAATGTCATTATTTATAAATTTTCCTCTTTCTGTCTTTCTTTCTTTCTTTCTTTCTTTTCCAAACAGGGATCACAACAGTGCTGACCATGACAACACTGAGTACAATTGCCAGGAAGTCACTCCCAAAGGTTTCCTATGTGACAGCAATGGACCTCTTCGTTTCAGTTTGCTTTATTTTTGTGTTTGCTGCCTTGATGGAATATGGCACCTTACATTACTTTACCAGCAACAAAAAAGGGGACAAAGGAAAAGAAAAGAAGGCAAAATCTAAGCCATTAGTAAGTTCAGTCAAAAAAGAAAAAAAAAATTGAGTGGTTTTCACTGTAGCATTCATTTTGGAAGACTGCTTCTTAAGTAGAAAAGCTAAGATAGCTTTCAAAGATAATTAACACTAATATTTATTTTTTTTTATTTTGCTGCAGTTGGGGGCTTGTACTAATTTTGTGTAAATACAGCTAGTGAACAAAGGGTTTGGATGATTGCATATATGTGAATGAGGACACATGAGCCTAAGGTGGAGAGTGGTTTGATATAATATTCCATGCCCTTGGTGCTTCTAGAGATGCCCATGAAGTGTCTGCCCGCAGACATGATTCTGTAGGGGCACAGTGCTTCTGAAAACAGCACCTGGCAGAGAACCACAGCTAAAACTGTAGCAGTAAAGACAATGTGAATGGACTGAATATATGAGGATTTCTTTGTATCTGCATCACCTAACTTACATCTTACAAAGCTTTACAGAAGAAAAAAAAAGCTTATTATTGGCCAGTATTCTGAATCCCACTACAGGAAATTCTATATTAACTCTTTTCTAAATTGGCTTCCATGTTTCTTTCTGGTTAAATGAACCTTCTGCTTTTAAAGTTTTTTGTGGTAAAGCTCCACACATCTCAGGATCCAGCATTATTCAAGTTTGAGTGGTTTTTGGTTTGTATAGTAAGAATACTGTAATTTCCAAAGAATTTATTGTTAGAAGTCAGTACAAATATTTAAAGGTAGTCTTTAAAGTAGGAAAACATTGGAGAGGATAAGAGGAAGGAAAATATTATAGAGCCCCTTTCCAAATCATCTCATCAAAAGATGCAGGAGCATACCTGAACTGTAGTAGTAATTGCAGTTACCTTTTCTGGATGACAGCAGAATACCAGCTCTTATGAGGTGAAACAGAAATTGATATGAAATTACAGAAGTAATTGCAGATATGGAAGTGCAGAAGTCCTGTTATGAACCATATCCATTCTGCAACTCAGGTCAGCAAGGACTGGTGCCCCCATTCTGAGCAGCAGTGCTGTGGGCCTCTCTCTTGTGGGGGCACTGCCAGGCTGTTGGGGCTTGATAGCAGGGAAAGGAGAGCCTTAGGATTCACTTGATGAGCTGGTCCAGGGGGATCAGCTGTGTATTTAGGACAAGGCTAGTGGTGAAGTGTTAATACTTCCATGTGCTACCTTGGTCAGATGTCACTCTGATCCTCGGGGAATCCTGCACAGCCAGGAAAACTGGAACATGGAAACATCAAACCTGCTTCCTGTTAGTGGTAGAAACAAATGTGGGCACAACAGAAGGGGCGGAATGCAGGCTTTGGCAAGGGCCACAGCTGAGTTATGAGGGAGGGTAAAAGGTAACAGAGGATGTGGGGGTGTCCCAGTTTCAGCACAGCAGATTCAATTCCAGGTTGCTGCTGCAGCGAGGTCTCAACAGCACTTAGTGAACAGGGAGCTGAGTAGGTCTGCTCCTGGCATGCACAATGCAGAGGAGGCACAGATATCAGGAAATGCTGCTTTATTCAAACCAGGCAGATATTAAAGATGAGCTGCTGACAAATCAAAGGACACTGAAGCAGTTTGCAAGTGTGCTCTATTGAATGAAATAATGACACTTTGCAGAATCTGTTCACACATCGCCCATGTGTGCAATAATCTGCCAAGTGCTTTGAGATTTTCAGTGCATATGAAAATTTTAAATGTAGAATAATGATGAGATAGAAACTATGAAACTTACTGAATAAATAGCAATATCAAATTAGCAATATAATACTAAAAATACTGTTCAATTGTGTTTTACTGGGTTCTGAAATGATGCTTTTTATTTCTAAGAAGTTGGAAAAAGAAACTTTTTTGCACAGAATTCTATAAATGTGTTAAATATATTAGACCATTAAGACCATAAACAATAAAGAGATTACACTAAAAAAGGGAGAATTAAATTTAATATACTTAGATGCATGGATTTGAATTTGTTAGGAGTTTTTCTGGCGATGTTTCATAAAAAGCTGTGACTTTTCTTGCTCCAAATAAATAAAGAAGGCATCTAATTAGTTAATGGAAAGTCATACCATTACAAATCCTTTTCATTTTTTCTTCTTTTTTTTTTCTTTTCTTTTTCCCCTTTATTTTTGTCAAAGACTACTAGTAATTCTTTTTGTCTTGTAGTTATGGATATGTAACTCAAAAAAACAGTTTAATTATAAAAGTCAGTTTAATTCCTTCTGGAAACTCATTTACAAGTATTTTTCCCTTGGGAAACCTGCCTTGCATAGATATTCTATTTCTATTGCAAAATGCAATAAATGGCTACTGTTCCAGAAACTGATGCCAATAAGCCACAATAAATGATCTTGTGAAAAAAAAATGGTGAGATTTTACAAATGATTACAGCAGTTTTATCTTAGAGAATATGTACTGGCATCATTCAAGAATGCTAATATGAATTGGCTTATGTAAATCCACATTAGTAAGGATAATAAGTTTGGACAGGAGAGATTGAGATTAAACTTAATTAGTTTTGGATCTTGTTCTGATCATCATTTCACTTGAAATGAATGTATCACCTGTGCCATGATCTCCACAGAAAATGGCTTTCTTTTGTGCTTGTATTAGTGTTATTGCAGAATAATTGGGGTTTGATCCTATCAGAGTGTATTATAAATGAGCTCACAATAAACTGAGTTTTATCTACAATTTCAGTAGGCAAAGCCATAAAAATCAACATGTACTTCTATATCTACATGTTGGAGGTGTTTTGTTGTTTTGTTTTGGTTTGTTTTTTCAGTTTCTGCCAATTTATACAAAGGCATTTTCTTGTGAGGTGTTGGTGTTTTTCCTCTTTTCCCTCACATTGCTTCTGGTACAAGTCTTATGCACTTCCTGTAGGTAGTTAAGCCTACAGGATGACTGTGTCTGCCTTTCCCAAGCCACCTCTTCAAACTTGTAATTCAGCATCCACCTCCAGTCTGTGTTGATGATGTGAACAGTGGAAAGCAGCACTGTAATTTTTTCCTTCTCCCATGATGTTTCTGTGTTGAGGATTCCTGTTTTAACCCACTAGTAGAGACAACTCATGCCATAAATCTTACATGGGCAAAGCCAACTGTGAGAAAATTTTTGTAAATCCAGAGTAGGTGTGAATCAGAAATAGGCATCTTTCCCTGTTTATCTTCAGCAGAATAAAGGGTTTTTTCCTAAGTTCAAAAATAATTGAACTTAGTTTTCATGTTTTATAAAAACAAGCCCTCTTTGCAATGCCTCAAATTAAGATAGAAGTGTGTAACTCCTGTTTCTTAGTATTGTCAGTGTTTTATCATAACTTAAAAGAATAATGAGGTCCTTTAGGATGATAATTAGCTCTCTAGGTTATCATGTATAATAAGTTTTGAAACAGCAGTCTGTGTGATACTTTCTTTGGTAAAGATACTTATTAAATACAGTTATTTGAAAATATGGTGGATACTGCTCTGCATTAACACCTTTCCCTGGGATATTGGGTAAAATGCCCCTGAAGTGAAAGAATGTCACTTTAACAATATATAGAGATCTGTGTATCAGTCAAAGTAATTCCCAGGAAGTGGGACAACAGGGCTTTAATGCATAACAAAAACCTAAATGATGGCTTCCCACTTTCCATATTTTTTCGTATGTTTTCATTGCCTATCATGTATAATTGGTTAAGAGAACTTAAATATCCAGTTAGATTTTCTCACTGCTTCCTTTCCTGCTGTTTTGTATCCTTAGGTGACAAAATATGAAGAATGTAGAAAGGGAGAACACAATATAAGAGTAGTGTTACTGGAATCTTTCTCTTAGGTCTAAGGATTTCAGAAGAGATACCAAATGTGGGGTGGGGTAAGTTGAAAGAGGATTATGAAATAGTTTAAAATACCCATGAGATTTAGAAAGAGAAGATAAAGGACAGATGAAGAAAGAGAATATATTTTGAAACAATCACAGGAAAACAAGGATGAGTAAAAAACTGTGGAAAACAAAGAAATAAAAGGGGAAAAGGTGGGTCATGTTAGTGTAAGTAAAAGAAAGGCAAAAGCCAGAAGGGAACAGCAAACACTATATTTATTAGGCAATAAGCCACCCAGATTTTTTCAGTGAGAATTATTAACTTATATTACACTGAGTTCTTATCAGATACAAGAAGATTGTTATGAGAACAGAAAATGAAGGAAAGAAATAAGAGCTGAATTAATCAGTGACTTGAGTGGCATTCTCCTAAGGAGTCATGTCTTGGATTCTAGAAGGGCTGTACTGTTTAGGAATTTAACATCTGAGGGCTAGATGGTGTAGCCTGGCCTTACATGTCTCAGTCTGTTAAAATTCACCAGTGATGCTGTGCTAAATCCCGTAGCTTTTTAATTTTCATGAACATGTAGCTTCCAGAAACACATCCAGTCTCCTTGTAAAGACTCCAGAAGATGGGAAGACCATCATTCCTTTGTTAGTGATGATTATAGCCTGCTTATGGACTCGGTTGTGACCCAGCTGTCAAGAAGTGACTGACTTCAAAATGTTTGTCTGTGTTGTGTGGATGGGATCAGCTAACCCTGTCTGTGTAACTAATTATCTGCTATTCCCAAATCCCAGCACAACCCAATTTTCACCGTGGCAGGTGAAAGTCATTCATGATCTTTTACCTGCATGCGCTAATCACATACAGCAGTTCATCACTTTCTAACCTTTCCAAACTGTTTTCTTTAATATAAGAACTTTTGTATATTGTACTGAAGGTGATTATATTGCCAGGCAAAGCCTGTGGAATTACTTAATGTGAGGATAAAAACACACAAAACTATATTTCCTTTTTTTTTTTTTTTCTTAAGAAACCTCCTGCACTTGCTGTTCGACCTGGATCAACACTAATTCCAATTAATAACATTAATCATCTCCCTGAACGTGATGATGATTATGGATATGAGTGCCTAGAAGGAAAAGACTGTGCTAGTTTCTTTTGTTGTTTTGAAGACTGCCGCACAGGATCTTGGCGAGAAGGAAGAATACACATCCGTATAGCAAAAATTGACTCCTATTCTCGGATCTTCTTTCCAACTGCCTTTGCATTGTTCAATCTTGTTTACTGGATTGGCTATCTTTATCTGTAAATTTCAGAGGTTTGACAAACTCAGAAAAAAATACTAATTGAACAGTCATTAATATTTTTAACTGAGCAAAGATTAGAGCTGGTCCAAAATGACTCAAATTGTTTGTATGCTTTAAAAATTTGAAACAATGAAAGGAAATATGATGATGTAGTCTCCCTCTTGTGATCAGCTGTAGAACTGATACTGGTATTTTGAAGAGAACATTATAAAATAAATATCCCTAAATTTTATCTGTCCTGAGCACACATACATATATTTTTTTTCCAGCTCTAAGAAAATGCAGAATCACAGGCTATTTAACTGGACCATCCTACATAAGCTCTCAATTTTAATCCTAAATGATAATGCAGAAGGATTTTGTAGCATCTCTTACACCTTTACAAAGAAAGCCTTAATTAAATAGGATTAGTTACTCTCATCCCTTTCATCCATAAGGTGATGATTTTTTTAATCCCTAATTTTAAAAAGTTGAAATGTAACATTTCTCTTTTCAATCAGCCATTTGTTCTCTCCAGTATGTTAAAAAGTGTGATATGATGATAATTAATCAATTCAGATTTATACAGAATGCAGACATTAGAGCAGCAAGGAATGGATATATCAAAACACCTGAGAGTAATTCTGAGCTTGTCTTATCCTGACCACTGATACAGACCTTTGGCTTTCAACCTGAGATGGCGTTTATATCTGTGCTCCATTTCCTGTTACTTCACTGTTGTGAGTTCCCTGAAGTTGTCCACGAGGTCTACAGCTTTCAGAAATTCTTATCCAGCTGCCATTGCTTGTTCATTTCAAGGAAAACAAGACTGATGTTAGCCAAGATTCTGGCCATTAAGCATAATGATCTTCACATACTCAGTGTTGGAGAAAAAGTCATAACCCTACTTTGGGAAGAATTTGTATCACAGAATTTGGAAGGCCTGTAACAGTGCTATAGTCATTGTACTCAAAGTCACTGTGCTAAATCCCCAGTTCCACGAGTGCAGTGTGTGACCTGCTCCACTTTGCACACAGCAGGGTTCTGTAGATTCAGTTTGTTACTGCACATGCTGCTCACTGAGCCAAAGCCAAGTGGTATTAATGTATTGAATGTGTGCTGTGGATTGCTGGGGAATTACCTTCTTGGTATTTGTTTGTTTCTAGTGAAAAAGACATATTATAGAGGGGGAGTAACATAATCCTTATGCATTGCAGAACCTTCTCCAAGATGGGATACATTTCCCTAAAAACATAGCACTAGTTCTCCATCCTTTCTGTGGAGAGCTTTGGTAGAAATCCTTCAGTAGTTGTCTTTCTGGAGTGACTTCTTGGTGTGGACTGCTGCTGGCTGGAAGCATTTGATATCTCCTTTCTATTTTAAATCCATTGTTTTCATTATTGAAAAGTACAGTCTTTCCTCCTTTCTCGTAAAGTAACTGGTCTCAAGTGAGCTTGCAAAAATCACTGTAAAATTAAGATATGCATTAAGTAAAAGTCAGCATTACACAGAAGACCTTACAGATCTTTAAGGAGGATTAATGGGATTAGCATTTGGCTGTAGGTAAGGATGTTCAGTACTAAAGATAAAGACATGATTAATAGCTAACAATAGAAAATGTTACATGAAGGGTTCCCCCTACCCCCCCAATATTTCTGTTGAATATCCTCCCTCCTCTGAATTTCTTAGAAAGGATTACTGTTTTTATAGTCTAGTTGGTACTAGACATAGTAAAATATGATATACAATACACATTTCAGAGGAAATGTTACTCCAGTGCTCAGCTCCTAAGTTTAATAGAGAATGTGGGATTATGTGCAGTTGTACTGGAAGGAAGTGTGACAGAAGATCCACTTTTAATTAAATTGGAATTTATTTCAATATTTAGCTGATGAAACATAGGAGTTGCTGAGAAAATGTGAAAGCCCAGGTGATGAGGATGGCTGGCATTATTAGTGGTATGACCTTTCTGAGTACCAAGCTCTTCTGACTGTTGGACTGAGCGTAGGAGTGCAATATCATTAACAACACTGATCTGCTATAATTTATTGTTTTTTTAGAGTCTCATTTTCATAAAATGTTCAGTCCAAAAGAAACATGTCAGTTTTAGTTCCATAATGTAGGTTGATGCTTGTTGACAGCATGCTGAACACATTTCTCTGTAGGAGGGATGAAGGTGGCTTCAGCAGTATGTTGGATATGTGCTTGAAAACCAGTCAGCTTGCTGTACAATGCAAGGCCCAGATTTAGTGAGTTCTTGAGTTTCATTAATTCACCTTTAAACAAAAGAAACTTAAAAGAAGTTGGCACTTCACGAGAGGAAATAAAAAATTCACAGCCTGCTCTCCTCTGGCTCATCTAGTTAGCTTTTTCTATTCATGTGGTTGTCAGTTGCCAATCAGCCTCCTGTGACTGAATTGGAGAACAGAAAACATTCAGAATTGGCAAGGGATGGATAAGAAGTTTTTCATCTCTAATTTCTGTGGAACAATGCAATGGAGTATTAAAGCTATTGAATGTTATGGCTGTTTGGGTTATGGATACTCTTGCTTCTGTCTGTTGACAAACTTTTCTGTGTACTTCATTTATTTCTGATGAAATAATTTTAGCTTCTCATAATACTGTGACTGCAAATAGGAATGAGTGCAGTGAACTGTGGCATGTAATAAATGTGTTATTTTACTCCTATGTATTTTCTTTCTAATCTGGATGTAAACACTTGATTTCAAGAAATCTAAATGACATTTTAAAAAATGGCAAGAAACAGACAGTGTAAATAATTGGAGTTAGATGCTGCAGACATTTTTTCAAATTTATCTGGATAAAAAGTTTGTTTACTCTTACCTGGGTTCACATTTTTTGGGAGTCATATTATTCTGACCATCACTGCATAAGCACACACTTAAACATACTCCTAATTAGTACTTTATTAGACTAGAATTCAGAAAAGAGAATGCTTATGTACTGTCATAAAGAGTGATGCTATCATGAATTGATGCTGTTAACACATACTTCATTTACACTAATTTCAATAATGAATGTTAAGTCGCTCAGATAATTGAACATTAAGGATGTGAGCCAGAGCCTTTTCAATAAGAGGTTTTCTCACTGAAAGAGAGGGACATAAGAGGAGAAATTGCTGTAAAGGCAAAAATTTAATAAAATAAAATGGAAATAAAATAAAGTGGAAAAATTCTGGGAAAACTGTTTTATACTACACCTATCTTTGGCATCTCTTGAAATGTATTTTTCAAAAAAGAGACTTTTCCTTGCTATTTCTGTATTAGCGTTTACCACTTGTCTGTTTTAGTAGTGAGTATAGGTCATTGTGTTATTTTTTGGTAAGGTTCTGTCTATGATTGTACCTCACTGATCTTCAGTGCATGTCTTCTGTGTCTGAGTGAATCTGTTTTATGTAGTGGCAGTGCAACCAAAGCATGAACTCTGGGTAACGTATTTTGTATTCACACGTTGATGTGCTTCAAAGACTTTAACCTTATCCGGGTTTCTGGAGTCAGTGATATAGGATTGTGTAAGACTTTGAAGGAGAATCACCTCCAATAATATTTTTATAACTTTCTGTTCTTAATTTGGTATGGTAGTAAAAAATTTGTTTAAAATTGATATATGAACTGTGCTTTGTAATTTGTGCACACCTTACAATTGAAAGCGAACAGGAGGAGTCTGGATCTTAATATCTATCTGCCTAAAGTAAGATGTGTTTTATTTAATTGTATCAGTCATAATTTATGTCTACTGTTTCCAAATAGCTGAGAACTAGTGCAAATACATTTTTCTATTAGTATAATTATTTTTTTAGAATTCATTGTAATTTCTCTCAGTTATGACTTAAATGTGATCTTTCATGTTTATGAAAAAATGTTGTATTTTTTAGTAATTATTTATAGTCATTATACAGAAGATAGAAACTTACGTAGCTGATAAATACAAAGTCAGGAATCAGAAAGAATTACTGTGCTGCTGTTCCTGAAAAAGCTCAGTGGATGTTTACATGCCTCATGAATGTGCTGAAGGGGAAGACTGACTCACAGGGAGAGGCAGAATAATCTCTAGACTGTAGAAAAGGCTTTTGCATTGGTTCATGCCATGGATTTGCTACACAAGAGGTTCAAATGGATGAAAGGAATAGACCTATCCTCCCTTTTTCAGGGATCTGTTCCTGCTTCATTTCTGTCAGCAATAGCAGTTCTAATCTTTGTTGCCAGATGAAACAAAACCTGAAAAAATGTCTTTATTTTACTCTTAGTGAGTTAATATTTCACACAGATGGGTGGGATCATCTGACTGAACACACAAGATTATGAGCAAGTTTTTCTCCAAGACAGGTGGTGGGAGCTTGCAGCTGGAGGCTGAAGGATGGCTTCTTGTGATGGGCATTATTCATTAAGTTGAGAATCTGCACTGAAGACTGGTGGGAGGAAAGGAAACAATGGTGTGAGGGACAGATTGATGGTGGCACTGATCAGAATCAAGTTACATGGATCTGAGCAACTTATATTTTGTTCATAGGTTTCTCACTGGTACTTGTGATAATGCCCTTGATTTCCCTGCCACATAGTTAAATATTTTTAATGTTTTAAATAAAAAGGAAAATACTGTTAATATCCTATACGTTAACTACAGACTGAATGAGCTATGGAAAGTTATCCCAAGTGAACTTTCTGGTGAAATGTCAGACAGAAAACAGAGATCACGTTAAATAATTTTTTTTTTAATCTCCATTTATTATTAGAGATAAAACCATTTTTAAAATTACTAAGAATTACTAAATTAAAATCATTAAGTATTACTAAAATTACTAAGTATTATTTAGTGCAGTAGGCACTGGGAAAGTCCTAGTACTCAGTCAAAACTGCTGTTAGTCCCCTCAAGGGCTAAAATACTTGGGAATAGAAACCTGACTCAGAATGCACTCAGTTATCATCCCCTATTTCCATCAGGAAGGGAGAAAGATGAATTGTGATTATGCCAGACATGAAGTAGGATAGCTGGAGTGCTCCAGGAAGGTTGGTTTTTGGTTAAAAGGAAGGATCATTTCTGCCTGAGAGTATATTTTGAAACATTCTTCCCTCAAAAGTTGGCTCTGTGCTGCAACTTCCACAATGATGGCAAAGCATCCTTGCATTTAATATTTATCTTTGCACAAGAGCAGTTTCACTGAATTGACTGTCCTGCTGTGAGGCACCGAGGTATGCCCTGTGTGGGATTGGGAGAGTTTTGGTGGCACTCCTGGGCAAGACGTTTAAGTTTTGTCAGAAGGATAAGTCACAGTTGTATTTTGGGTGTTATGATGCTAGTGAAAAGGCAGGGAATAAACTTTTGATTTTACTCACTAGTAAAACTCAATGAGAAAGCCGGAGGAGTGATGAAGGTTTACCAGAAATCTCAGACAGGAGAAGGCTAAAACTGAAGCAGACCAAATGATGCAGCCCTTTTTACCATAGATGAGTTCTGTTCACTAGGAATATATTGATTCTGAAATAACTGTGAAAGCCTTATGGTATTTTAAGGGGAAGAAAATCTGTGAAATTCTTATTCCCCTTCTCAGTGCAAAATCTTGCTTTGCCTTCAGATTTTGCTTAAGGTACATCAACCTCACTTAAGCTGCATGAGGAGAGCCACGGGGTATGTAAGACAGAAGACCTGTAAACTCTTCTACCTTGTTCTTTCTCAGTTCCTTTTCTTAGCCAAGAAAAGAGGTTCAGAAGGATAGGTGTTTGGCATGTGTAAATGAGGACAATTTTTCTACTGACAACAATTTTTCTACTGAGTCCCACTGACAGGATCAAGAGGGATGAGACTGCTTACAGTAATAAGGCTTCTCTTTTGCAATTCTTTATAGTAGCTACTCTTCCATACATCACTGCAGGTCTACCTGAGTTTCAAAATATTTTTCAGGTTGGAAGTAATTATTTAGTGTTTCTGACTTCATACAATGTCTTTATCTTCAGGATTTGAGCCTTGCTGAATTCAAAAGGAAAGGTTTCCTCTTGAAGTTTCCTTGTCTAGGTATTGCGGGTAGGAGATGTCTTCCTGCCTTCACCAGAAAAGTGATTTTCAGTTGATCCTGCTGAGGATACAGACTGGTTCCCTAGGATGGCATTAGGATTCCTATGTCATTTAGACTCGAGATGGTTGAGGGCTGTAAAAACCAACGACCAGTACTGCCTCCACAGAGGATATATTACTTCTGCCAATTTGGTATTTAAAAACAAAATCCAAAACTGTTACAGTGGGTGGGAAATGCGGATGAGTCATCATTTTACTACAGATATAAATTTCCCCTTGAATTTTTTTTCTTCCTTAGGAAGATGGTATATAGGAGTCTTTTTGGCTTGTGAAATATTCAGAAAAGACATGATGGCCACTTTAAACAGTAAAGTCATATTAGTCCATCTGCCTAAGAATGACCTAAGAGCAGTAGAAAGGAAAGCCCTTGCCCTATAGTTCAGATTTTCCAAGAAAGAAAAATGTGGAAATTTGCATATTCATAGGCCCAGTATTAATATACAATCTGTGTTTACACTTTAGTCACTGAAAAAAAGCTTAATGGTTTGTGCATCTTCACAGTATCATTTGTATTTCCCGCTGTTGTCCACGACAAACACTTGGACTCTTTGTCTGAACATGAAGAATTGTGTTATGATACCTTTAATTACAGTATAAATTTCTGTAGAATATACTTCAGAATCTGGTAATCTCATAGTAATTCCTATATTTAAAATATTGAATATTTTTACTTAATTTACTTAAGCAAATAATACTGCTATAATTTACATTTCCCTACATTAAAGTTTTACAAACAATTGCAATTTATGGTCTAAACTCTAAATTTACAGAAATATCTTTGAAAAATAACACTTGTTGATTTATGATGTGTCTTGGTATTTATAATATTGAGGGTCCAGTATTCAATGCACCCTTAATCCAAATCTCTGTTTTGGCATCTATAGTTCACATGATATTTCAGTTACTCAGACTTCGTGCCTTACTAGTACATCCTTGTTTTTATTAATTGTTAAAAAAACAAAACAAAACAAAAAGCTGATAAAAGCTGATATATTTACCTACCTAAGTGAATATTTATACTATGCATTTAATTTGATAGTGTTTTGGCACCAATGGACAATGTCGCAATATTATGCCTCAGTGCTCCTTTTAAAGTTATTTATTAATGCCCTTGTGGATAACTTACTGTAAGAAATATGGAACATAAGATAAATGTTGTAACTCTCTGTGCTGCTTCTAAGCTTTATAGATATATAAAGTACATGATACTGAAGCAAATTTATTCTTCTATTTCAGTTTTCCTTCCAAAAACATCCCCACTTGGAGTATTATTATTATTATCATTATGCTGATATTTACAGTTCCACTTAGTTATTTGGTACTTTTCCAATAGTCTTGGAATGTATTCATCCATTATTATATTCAATTACCTGGAAACATCAAAATATTCTCACAGTCTTTTAATGTGATTAAGCCACGACTTCTTCAGTCTCTCTGAAAATGCCATAATCTTTTGTGTGCAATACCAAAACTAAAGCATTTTCAGGTATTAAATTGAGTTTTACTTGCTTCTCAGTTTTGAAAAAGTCTGTCTGCTGGCTTATAATGAAACACTGATATCATTATTTTTTATATTTGAGAATATTATTAATGAGCATGGCTGAACCAGAAGACTTCAGAGATGATAAAGGGATGATGCTCTTGGCTAAATCCCATGTGCATCTACAACTTTATGGGTATTATAGAAATTATTATGACATTGGCAACAACATATATATATCTATATGTAGACTGATACAAGCAAGATATGAGAACTTATACATCAGTTTCTGATTGTCATTTTAACAAGCTTCCTCCTGACAATAAAATTTATGTTCTGATGTGACCAAGAGGGTCCTTAAAAACCCACATAGATTTGTACATTTAGACTGTAGGAGTGGTTCAGAAGCTTAAAATAGTTATAACTTCGTTTGATGGGTCTTGTGGATTAGTTTTTAATTTTACTCCTTTTCACTGAAGAAGAAAGAGAGAAGAGACAGGCGATGATATGACTAAAGGTAAATATGAAAATACCACCTATGTGAATAATAGGTTTTCATACATATTTGTCAGTAGGAGCAAATTTCCTCATTTACATCTGCATTTGCAGAGTAGATGGATTCTGCTCTCCATTTTCAGAACTCTGTTGGTATCACGGTAAAAGACATACTCAGAGTTCTGCATTTTTTAGTATACTCTTAGTTTTTCAATGCCTCATTTTCTGATGTGCAGTTTAAGACATGAAAGAAAAAAATCTGCTTTTCAGAAGTTTAGCCCTTTTTAAATATTATCCCTTGAGCATTCAGTTTCAAGTACTTCAAAAAAAGTAACTAGGCATCACTGAGTGTTTAAAATAAATTAGATTGCTTAAGACTAATGCGGGAAGTTCAATTATGGTTCAAGGCGAGAATTTTGTAGCCTTTAGGGGATTTTTTTTTCATTTTCTTGACATCTGGGGAGATGTGAAAGTAAAACTTGCTTGGTTTTTTGTTTTCAGCAGCATAGCTCATGCAGAATGGTATATCAGCTGCTAAAAGCTGATTTTATTAAAGTGCAAACAAGACTTTGAGACTGGTTACAAGAATACTAATAACAGGCTCAGAAAGGAGATGCTTGTGGCCCTCGTTATCAGAAGGGGCTTGGCAGCACGAGGCTTTGGAAACAGAAATTCTGAAGTAAGATTATGAGAAAGAGTTGAATTATAAGGACCTCTAGAGCAAAAAATCTCAGAAACCTTTTGCCAGAAGACTAACAGTGGTTTGAAGGATAGGTTTTACAGTTCATAACTCTACTGTGAATGTTAACGTCTCTTGAATATTCATATAAATGTTGCACTAGTCCTTGTGCATTGGAAGGAAATGTGCTTGCACCCTGGTGCATGGTTCATACAGGTGTTTCTGAGATGTAATCTGTAATCTTCTAAATGTAAATCTCTGAAAGCCATAGTCTTAAAAAATTAATTTATACCCCACCACTGCAAAACGTGTTCTGTGCAAAATTAATAGTTTAGATATTCGTGCTCTGATGTCTCTTAAATTGATAACAATCAAGAGAGTTTCAACACTGAATTTTGTAAAGCAGTTGTAATGCATTGTTTTTACTGTATCTGCTGTGAAGTTGATTAGTTACACTGTGAAAAAATAAATAGTGCCTGGCCACTTACTTTCTTACGCTATTTATTTTCTACATGCTGTACATTCTTTTCTCCTTAAGACAATGATGGTAATGGTCATTCTGGTGAAAATAGTTTTCCACGCTGCTCAGATATACGAAATCCTTTATTTACTTTTATTTTTTCCTTCCCCTCCTTCCTTTCCCCTCCTCTTACCTTCCTTTGATAATAATATGGAAACAACACCAGTCATGCCATAGAAGAAAAAAGCTCTGGAACTAAAATTCCATTTTTACTGATCTTTTTGTTTGGAACCAGTTTTATAACTAAGAAGTATGTCCTACTTTTGACTGCCAAGAGGAGTGAGTAGTGCTGCTCTGCCACACACCCTTTTCACTCCGGCCAGCACTGGTGCTTGGCTAATACCACTCTCTTTCCCATTCCAGAATCCCTCATGGCCATGATGTGTGGCTCCCTCTTCTTTGTTCTGTCATTTTAGGAAAAGTTGTAATGTTCTATTAGATGTGCTTCAGGTCAAGGAGCAGGACTCATGCTGAAGCAAATATCCAAGGGAAAACCACTCCTCATTATTTTCCTCAAATACATTTTGTTCTCTGGCCTGAGTGTCCCACCAGAGGGCCTGACTGTAAGTGTCAGCTTCTTCATGTAGTCAGTGGCAGAAAATATTTTTAATGCATTCTAAACTGTCTGTGGAAATGTGATAGAAGAGGGATTCAGTCAAAGTAAAAACCCTGGGAAAGTGGTCAAAGATGTTTGAAGTCTCTGGTAGTTCTGGAAAATGCCACAGATTTCTGCAACCTCTTACTCATCCTTTTCAGATTAAATTTAGGGATCCCTACATTTCCTTAGCATTTTATGTTCTTTTTTCCCTGGTAACTACCAGTATCATGTCTTGATAGCTGTTATTTAAATTATTAATATCTTTTTCCTTGAGATTGTTGATGCCCTGTCCATTGTACATACAGCGAAAAGAATTTTGGTATTTCATAACAGCAAACCTCTGAGTGCAAAATGTTTTGAATGGCTTTTTAGGTCAAAAGAAACAAACCTCTAGCTTCCACTGTACTGTTGATGAATGAAGGAATTAGGCAAACCTTTTGTGTACAGACTTCAAAGCAAAATTTTTCATCTTTATTTTTAAGGTAAACATTTTTCAGTATTATTGTCAATAGGGGGAATTTCAGCTGTAAGTGCCTGTAAGGAGCTAAAATGACTTAATTTCTCATGGAAAAGTCAAAGTTAATTATTTTCTACCAAACTGAGACTACTGTGACTTGGAGTGACACAAGCCTTGCTGACTGAAATTATTAAATGCCAGTGCAGAGTCAGAAGAAAGCCAATTTTAAGAGCTCCCAACTAGTTCATCTTATTAATGTATAAAATGATCTGTTGGTTTGTAAGAATTTGTAAACAAATGTAATAATAAGTAAATGTATGCTATTTATATAAAATTTTATTATTTGCTAATATTTTCCACAGTAGAAGTTAAAGAGGTCTTCTAAAGTAGTAGGAACTCAAAGTGTGTAAATGAAACCTGTGGATATTAAAAAATCCTAATCAAAAGATATTACTGTTACTTTTCAAAGCAGTAGATAAATCTGTTTCTGTATTCCCTCTCATGCCCTAAGGTCCTGCACAATGTTTTTTTGTGAGGGAGTAATCCAGTCCGTCTGCCCTGGCAGGTCAGGTGCTACTCCTCTGTTTTCTCATGTGTTCCATCCCATGAGAAACACTTCAAGTTTCTTCATCCCTTCTCCTTTTTTCGAGCTTTGGCTACCATCTTCTCACAACTCTGAGAATACAAATCTGGTTCTCAGTTCTTTTCCTTGCATTATAAATCACTGATGTTTCCTAAACTTCCAGTGTACTGACCATCCTTTTACCATTTTCTGCACCTTTGTTTTCTCATTTTCTGTTGTTGCTGGGTTAATTCACACATTCAGAGCGAGAACTGTGGAGGGTGAGAGATGCTCGCTGTCAAAGTGATGCTGGCATAAGAAATGAGACATTTCTTCACACACCACCAGCAGTCAGACAATGCAGTGTATCAGCCTCCTGCCGTGTGAAGAACACCTCAGAGACTATTGTCTGGTGTAAGTCATCTGATAAGAAGTAGAAAATAAGCATTAGACCTTTCTTAACACTTTCCTAAGGATGTCATAAGACAAAAGGACCAAACGTCCTTGAGAATGGTTTTTGTTTAGGTTGTTTGTAACGTGGTCCTGCTGTTGAGGTTGGTGAGCTCTCAGCAGCAGGGCCTCCAAAGATTCCTGGATGCTGGGGATTCCTTACGGCATGTTTGGGCTGATAACCTGGCAAAAGTCCAGATATTTTCCTAAGCTTCCTGCCAGTAGCACCTAAGGGAAAGGGGGCACCAATAACTCAGCAGTGACCTTATTTCCCTGCTCCTACCTGTTATTTTCCATAACGACCTCTATAAGAAACCCTGGGGGCTGTGCTCAGAGTAGGAATCAAAGGTTAGATATGAGCCTTAAGACTTAGAATTCAAAGTTGTCCTTTTCCTATAGTGACACTGACTCTGCAAGTCTTGAATATTTTCTGTTTTATTTGAGATAAATAATTTTGTGTGTCTCCGTTTATATCTATAAAATGTCAATAATACTGCTCATAAAGCTGTTAAAATTAACACCGACTTAATGAATGCAAAGTACTCAGATTTTTTGGTAAAGGACTTGTCAGTAACTAGAACAAACTATATTTTTAAACTTAAATTCTGAGAAACACATTCATCCCCTTAGAAGTATACTGGTTAAACAGATGGGTGATATTTCTGTGCCTGGAACTTTCTTAAGGTAAATGAATCAGTAATTAATGAAGACAGACCCTCAGAATTTAGCAAGCAGGGTTCCCCTCAGGAAGTAATGAGGAGCTGAGCTATCTGGCTAGTAAATTCTGAATCTGAAAACTCTTTGGAAAGAGATGTGAAACTAAGAACTCTGATATCTTTCTGGTTTTAATGATAATTCACAAGAGCAATTTTACCCTGCTTATCTGTTGCCTGTTTTGGGTCTGTTGCTGATAACAAAGCATGCTATCTTAATAATGGGCTTATTTGTAGTTTGTCCTATAGGCAGTATTGGAAGATGCTAAGACCTTCATAGCTGCACTAAATTAAGCTGTAGTTGCAAGTACAGCTCATCACTGCCCAAGGTTTGTATGAGTGGGGGAAAAAAAAAATCTGTCAACCAATAAATAAAGTTAATGGTAAAGTTTAGTTGCTGTAGTGAGATTGCTGATCTAATTTTATTTAAAAGTTGACAGGACCAGAGTGTCAGTGTAAGGCAGTGTTGCTCCTTTGCAATCAATAGAACTGATTTACAGCTGCAGCTGCAGGATCAAAATTATTTTATTACTAAGAGCTGTATGTTCTGATGTGACTGAGAAGTATAACCAGTGTTTTGCATCGAAGTATTTGGTTTGGAATTACAGTTTTCTCAGCACACAGCAAAGTCACAGTGAGATCACATGGTCGTCATTCACACTGTCAATGGGCATTCAGCTCTGTTCCCATCAGAAGCTGCTACTTATTCCATGCAGTCAGTTGCACTGAGTACATACATTTGGCAGTTTGATTCCCTATATTCAGAATTTCTACAGCAACATGCAAAAGGGCTTTGACTAAAATATTTTTACCATGTAGCATTTGTTGGGCTAGAGATTTTTTGCTGCCTTCTGATAACCCAGAGTGCTTTAAAATTTTCACATAATTATTTAACTAAATGGGCAAATCTTGTTAGAGACAACCTTCACATTTCCCAGCAGCAGCAATGAAGATAAATGTGAGTGTACTAGCACCACAGCATTCCAAAAAACACATTAAGGGAAGTGATACATCAAAGCTGACGTGTCCTACAGACTGCCAGGGATCAGTGGTCAATAACTGGGCAGCATGGCCAGAAGAGTGCAGGCAGCCACAACTGGTGCCCTCGCTGTCAGAAGCAGTGCCCTGTAACACAGGCAGAGTTAGAAACTTGCTAAAACATGGAAGCTGTGCAGATGTTGGCAGTTGTGTTTCTGGACCATTGCCATGTATGGCCACAGCTCCCACCTCAAGCCCATGTTCTGTCATGTTTCTTAAAGGAGGACCCCGGTGAGGGGAACGTGACCCTGGCCACCCATAGATCCTTCCCCTGCCCAATTCTCCTGAGCAAATCACTGTTCACTACTGCATATTCCTGAATGATCCTTCAGCCCTTTGGGTGAAGCAACCAGATCTTCTTGGAACCCTGGAATGAGATGCCTCTGTGCATGTGTGTGTGTGTGTGCACATGTTTTGGGTCATTGTTCTTGTTCATGTGGTAATAATATTCCTGATGGGTACACTGAACCTCTGACCTGCTAAATTACAGTGCAGTGTCTTTGTTGGTGACCTCCTCTGTGTTTGCTAGTTTTGGGCATTGGCTTTAATTACATATTGGAGTTTTTTCTCTCTGTGAGGTTGTTTATATGTACTTTAGTGACAACTCTGCAGCCTTTATGTCCTGAGGCATTTCAGTTTGCTCCTCTCCAGGAGCAAACCTCTTCATATCTCTGTTTAGCACAGAGCCAGTACTGTCCTACTGCTGCCTTAGGAAACAGGGCAGGAGACAATTTGCAAGAACTTGAATAACATTGTTGTACTTTCCACTTATTGCAATGTCCCAGTGCTTAAAGGGGGTTAATAAAAAACGAGGGAGAACAGTTTCTTGCATGGACAAATAGTGACAGGATAAGGGACAATGATTTTAAACTGAAAGAGAACAGATTTAGATTGGATGTTAGGATGAAATTCTTTACTCAGAGGGTGGTGACATACTGGAATAGGCTGCTTAGAGAGGTTGTGGATGCCCCATGGAAGGGTTCAAAACAAGGCTGGATTGGGCCCTGAGCAGCCTGGTCTAATTAAAGGACTCCCTGCCAATGGCAGAAAGCTGAAACCTCTCTGATCACTGAAAGTGTCTGTGACAGGGTCTGTGAGATCCCTTCCACCTCTAACCATCCTGTGATTCTAGGATTTAATTGTAGTGGAGAGAACACACAACAGAAATATCCTTAGCTAACTCCTGCAGATTAGAAGAAAGGTTTGCTAATGCTGAATGCATATTTGCCCAGTGTCTGTGTACTGGAAACATGTTTATTCTGTTAAGAGCGCTGTTTAGAGAATATTTTATACCATTGTGTTGAACTAGCACAGATTCTTTGTTACAGTTCCCTTTTTCTAAACAACTGTTGAGATTAACAACTACTTACTTAAAAATCTAGAAGTCATAAAATAATTAATGACTTCAAAAGAGATGCAAGTTATTGACAGTCCAATGTTGTAGAATAGCTACATGGCTAAAATGCACCATTTCAGGGGATTAGGGGCACCTGCTACAACTCAAATTCTGATACTTAGTTAAAATTTAGTAAAAGTTTGTAGTGTTTTCACATTATTTTAATAGATTTTTTCCTCCATTGGTTTCTATTTTGACTTTGTAAATATTTTTCTTACTTTCAGCCATTGTTTCGGCAGGATCTAGCATCTGGTGATATCATTGCTTCCCATCTCTCACTTGCATTAGAGATTTTCATGGTTTTGTTTTTTCTTGTTTCCTCTTCCTCTCCCTAATACCACTTTTCCCTTTGAGAAACTCAGGTCCAACAGCTGAACTAGTCTAAAAACCTATCAACCTATACAGTGCTGCTTGCATTACATTTTAAGCTATTGGCAAGATGGATAAACAGCTCAACATTTTGGGCAGATAAATAAAATTTAAAGATAGATAAACAGGTAGGGCTGGACCAAGAAAGTACAGCACCACTAAAATCAAATTTAAATCTCAGAATTCTTGTTTATAACAAAAAAAGACACTTGCACAGTCTCATTTGATCCTTGCTTCTCAGAGCATGAAAATGAGGGACAAAATGGATGAGTCCAAAGTAAAATTTGGGGTGGTTAGAGGAACTGATGTGAGTTCCTTGGGACCCATCGGCATTAGTATGAGGAGTGCTATGCTGTGCTCTGCTGAAATGTGCTGGGTGTAGTTGCATCCTGACTCAGTTCTGTGATCAGAGAGAGAAGAGAGACTGGGACAGGGCCCAAAGTAACTCTTCTGCTTATCTGGTGATTTCTGTGGGCAGGAGGCCTAGGTGGACCACTGACCTGGTCCCAGAGGTCCAGACCATGGCTGGTGGTGTGCTGCAGGCATTTCTGCCTCGTGTTGCATGCACAGCCTCAGTGATAACTGTTCTGCTTAGTGTGAGTCTCTCCAACACCTCTGCTTAATGCTGCAGAGAAAGAAGAAGCTTTAAAACCCAACAGGCAGGCTTACCATTATTGCTCTGGTCTCCTCTCTTCTGTGAGAAAGGCAGTGGTGCTCTCTACTTGGAGACTGATGGCTCACGGGCAGGAGAGAGAGTATCATCTTTCTTTCCCCACAGCAACCACACAGTGCATATTGGCTTTTTTCAGGGCTAGTTGATGCAGTACTTCAGATTGAAACCAGAAATGAATATCTGAAAGAATATCTATAATCTTCTTGCTTGGTGAAAATTTTGTGGTGTTAATTTGTCAGAATACCTCCTGGCCAGTGCTATCAGAGAGCACAAAATCGTGTATTTTACCTTTCTCCAGGGCAAGCTGTGTTTTTACTTATGAGTTTGCCTCAGTTTTACCAGCATTGCTATTTCTTTTCTTAGTACTTTATCTTGCTTGTCACCATTTCATTTTCAGACTGCTGCTCTTGAAATAACAATTAGATCAGGTTCACAACTGTACATTTTAAATGGATTACAGAGGAAGAATAAATGAAAATTTCTGTATTAGAGGCCTTTCTCACCCTTAGAGGATCTGGACCTCATAGAGAAGGCAGAAAGTTTGCACCAAGCAGAGATTAACTTTTATTTGCTTTGTATTTCTAAACTTTTTTGTGTTCTCAATTAAAAATATTCACTTTGAAGGCTTTCCCTCATGAAATGGATTATTGCTTGCCTGAGAAGTAATAATTAGCTGATAATTTAGCTGGAAAATAAATAAACCACTAGTTCATAATTCATAATACAGCAGGGAGATGATAGTTGCCAGTGAGATAATCCAAAACTGCATTCTAATAGCCATTATCCCCTTTGGGAAAAACTGTATGAAGGCCATGTTTTACCTGGAGACACCTTCATTGGGAGATGGAATCTGAGGGTTCATCCTGGCTCCTTTTTTCTACCCAGCCAAAGCTTTCCAAGAATATTCTCTTCACAGTTTCCTTCTGCAGGGGAATTTCCTAGCACGAGGAAGCAATAGAAAACAAGAGGGTTGAGATCCAAGCACTGAAGGAGATAAACAAAACTTTAAATACCAGAGGAAGACACTATACTTTCAGTCCATCCTCAGATGATGTACCACCCAGAGTGATGAGTAAAATTAAACCCAGTTGGCTGTGGGTCATCAGTGGTGTTCTCCAGGGCTCTGCAGAGGGATCTGGACAGTCTGGATTGATGGGCCAAGGCCAGTTGTATGAGGTTCAAGAAAGCCATGTGCCAGGTCCTACCCTTGGTTTACAACCCCAAGCAGCACTACAGTCTTGGGGGAGTGTCTGGAAAGTTGCCCAGCAGAAAAGGGCCTGGGGGTGCTGGGTGGGAGCTGCTGAACATGAGCCAGCTGTGCCCAGGTGGCCAAGAAGGCCAATGGTGACCTGGCCTGTGTCAGCAATGGTGTGGCCAGCAGGAGCAGGGCAGTGACTGTCCCTCTGCACTGGGCACTGGTGAGGCTGCACCTCAGATCCTGTGTCCAGGTCTGGCCCTGTCAGTACAAAAAAGATACTGAGGTGTGATACTGGATTGTGTGCAGGGAGGGCTGGGCTGGTGAAGGGATGGGAGCAGAAGCCTTGTGGGGAGGGCTGAGGGAACTAAGGGTATTTAGCCTGGAGAAAGGGAGGGTCAGGGAGAACCTTATCACTTTGTACAGCTCCCTGAAAGGAGATTGGAGGGCATTCTGGAGGGCAGTGAATTCTTTCACATAACAAGTAAGAGGACAAGACAAAATGGTCTCAGGTTGCACTAGGGGAGGTTTAGATTGGATACTGGGAAAAACTTCTCTACGGAGATGTTTGACAAGCATTGGAACAGTCTGCCCAGGGAAGAGCTCAAGTCTCTAGGCCTTTAGTATAGTATTTAAAAGTATTTAAAAGATATGTGGAAGTGGACATGGTTTAATGGTGAATGTAGTGGGTTGATCCTGGCTGGATGACATGCCTTGTGCCTCTCTGGGGAACTAAGCTCACCCAAAATTACCAGGGTTTTTTTGGAGCTGTGTGTCTTATTTAGCCTAAGCCTGGTGCAAGACATCTGTAGAACTAATTAGGAAGGGCAATCCACTCTGTATGAGCTGAATGAAACCATCAGCGTGGTTAAGTCTATGGCTTGAATAAAAGATAAGAAATAATAGAGTCAGAAAGAATTATTTTGGACCTTAAAGAGTTTACTTTGAACTTAAATTGAATTGCAGTCTTTTTGTAGGCACTAGATGACTTTTTTTAAAAATTCTGTGGTTCACAAACAGAAAATTAAAAGTATGGAAATAGGACATAATTATTAAGGAAAACTTCCTTCAAAATTGAAATTGCTGTTTGGCTAATCTTGTGTATAGTTCTGCTGAAGATTACTGAGCTGGTTTACTTTGAGTCTTGATCATATTATAGATTGTTTCAACGTTTGGAAGTGTAAAGAAGTTCATTAAACAGAGACCTGAATGGAAAGAATCTCAACTGCTGTTGAGGCTTCTCTTTGGCAAGATAGTATATGAAATTCACTGAAAATGCCTTAACAATTAAATTTTTAATTCCAATAGTAGGTGACCTGTTTGTCAAGTAGGCTGCAGCTGCTTGGGACTGCCTCTACATAGTAGACAGGACAGCTGAGTCATACGTTTACTGAATTACCCTCTGGCCAGCAAAAGATGCTTCTAAGTCAGAGTGCCATCCAGAGGGAATTTGGTATGCATTCTATCTTTTCTTTGGGCTGTGCTAGAATAGCAATCTTGTTCTTTCTGAGGTAGAAAGAAGAACATGCTGTACATCTAGAAACAGGGACTTAAGAGAATTGCTACAATATCATTATGGAGATGTCTGATTTAGCAGATTGTTCCCATAATTCTGTTAGGAGTTTTTATGAGACTGAAGCTGAAAACAAAACAAAACACAGAAATTTAGACATTTTGACATTTACACAAGTGAACCAAGCTGTGAGGATACAACTTTGGAAAACGACAGCTCCTGTTGCTGCAGCATGGCCAGCCTTTGTTATTGATCTGCAGAACAGCCTTCCTGACATGCTATTTCTTTCACTTGTATAGTGGAAATTCTAGTAACACCCTTTGAAATGTTTTTCTTTTGTTGTGCTGAACTAACTGGTTATTCTTAGATGACAAGTAAAATAACCCCCTCTGTTTCTAGTGCTTCTGGACAAAATGATTTTGTCTGTGGTGGATTAGCTTTGACCAGAGGCTAAACTTCCACCCAGCTGCTATTCAGTCTCTCCTCCTCAGCCAGAGGAGAAGAGAGAAAATAGGAAGGAAAGGGGTGAGAAATTTCCTGGGCCAGGTTTCCTTGCTAGTTATCATCACAAACAAAACTGACTAGATAACAAAACTGGACCTGAGAAAATTAACTTACGGCAAATTAAAATGGATATCAAATTATTGACTGGGGTAGGAGAAAATGAAACAACAAACATTCAATACCCGTCCTTCCCCTCACTCCAGAGTTCTTTACTCTCCCACCAGGTGGTGCAGGAGTGTGGGGCATGGGTGGTCACATCAGGAGAATCCCTCTCCTTCCCATTCTTCCTCGGCTCTGGCTTTGTCTCTTGAAGAGCTGCAGTTCTCCAGGAGTACCTACTTCACCATGGAGCACCTTCTCCTTTTCTTCTGTCTTGGTGTTCCTACTGCTGTGTTTCACTCCTCCACTGCCTATGTGGTATTTTCTGCCTTTTTAAAAACACCTTCTCACAGAAATGCCACCAGCTTGTTCTGTGGGCTCAACAGTGTCCTGTGGTGGGTCTATTGAACCCTCCTTTCTTCCAGGTGGGCAATCTTTCACAAATTCCTAGCTATGCCTGATAATTACTTTGAGAAGTAAACTTTGTGAAGGTATTTTGAAACTTTTTTTTTGTATTGTGAAACAGTCATGACTGTGCTGAGAAGACCATTCTCCCTCTTGAAGTCCTCTGGGACCCAAGGATGGTTGTAGAAACCATACGTTTCTCACTGTAGGACATTAAAAATCAATCATTTATTTTAATGAATGACAGTTACAGTCAGAAAATGCAGTTTTAAAGCGCAGTATAGATAATTTTCAGAGTCTCAGTGATTTAAACAATTTATTTAAATCTGTGATGAATTACAAATTCTGCAAGTATAACTCAGTGTTTAGAGGTAAATTCTGACTGTCAATAAGCTACAGTCATGTGACCAATTTATATATGCTTTTCACACTATTAGATCATTCTAACTGCTTGAACAGTGTTAAAAACAACCATTAATATGAATCTACTGCTAGCAAAACTTTGCGGTGAGGTCTGGTAACTACCTAAATTTTTGTTTGGCAAGAAGAATAGAATTTACACCACCTAAATAATTTTGCAAACCACGTTGTTTTGATTTCTCCCTGTAGATGGAAGGCACTTATCCTGTTTTATCCAAGAGTAACATCTTTCATAAGACTAAGTATTTGCTGTTTCTAAGTCCTAGCCCCCTTGATAATATTTGCTAGAGTTATTAAAACATAAATGCAAAACTGCTGCTGTTCAGGGTACTCCAGCCGGGAAAGGCCAGACTGTTGATCAGCCTGATGGAGAGACATGCTGACAGCAGAATATTTATTTACCATTTCTAATTCCTAGTCAGCCCCAAAAAATGTCATTTGTTTTTAGCAGTGATTCAAGCTGACATTTTCGTTTCATTGCATTATATTAAGCAGTGTTTTGATCTGGAGAAATAATAACGATGTAGGTAGAGCACACAATTTAAAAGAGCAGCTCTAAATGGAAGACATGGCTAAGAAAAGGCCCTTGAGGTTTAACACAGCTGTTGGGGGAAGTTTGGATGGAATTTATTCTATGAAAACCGGAAGACACCATTTCAGAAACATAAGTGGTCTCATCAACCAGAGAGTTGGTTGGCTCTCATCTAGAGCCCAGAACTACTTTCTCAGGTGCTCAAGTTGATTAAATCTGCCTGAGAGTATTTTATGTACATGCAAAATGGTTATTTCCTGAAATCCCTGCTAGTGCAGTTATAAAATTGGTCTCAAATGAACCAGCACCTTTTTTTTTTTGTACTTTGCTATACTTTCTTTCAGCCATAAGTCAGAACAAACCCAAAAATACTACCCACAGAATTCCCAGCTCACCTCTAACCAGACTTCCATGTTCTGCTTTGCATTAGTCTCAACAATCTAGTTGAAGGTGAAAATCTCTTTTTCCTTCAATGCCTTGTTCCTTTCTTTCTATGGAAGCTTGCTGTCTGTCTTCCAGCTGGCTTTATACTGAGAAAATCTTGTTTCTATTATTTGCCCCTGTGTTTACCCTTGGAAAGATATTTAAGAAGCTCTAGCATGAGCTGTAGGGACCCCAAAGTAGTGCTGTATACCAGGTAGTGTTACTCAATAGTAGGACCATGCTTAGATGCTCAGAAATGTCTACATTTAGTGAGTTTTTGTAGGAAAAAATGATCCAACCCTGCTCAGTGGACAAAAGTTAATATTCAGCAACAATTTATACATGGGTTAAATCTGCTCATTTGGAGCTTTGTATTTAGGGTTATGTCAAATAAGCAAGAACTACACATGCACATATTAAAACTCATGTGACAAACTGAGGAACATGTAACAGACCTTCTACCTCTTGTACGTCTTCTGAGATGGATGAGCTAAGGGGAGTGTGTTTTGCCTTTCTAGCTACTACTGTCACCATCTCTGATCATCATTACCAGTAGACCCTTGTCAACCTCACTCTGAAGATGGCCTGACCAAAAAAAAAGTCAGAGTAGTATTTCTACAGCTGAACTTCACAACAGAAGATTTGAATGTGAAATAGAGATTCCTTCTTCTCTTGTTTCTCCTTTTCCTTCTCCAGACACGTTTATTTTCTGCCCCAAACTCCATTTGCATTCTGCTGACTGGCAGACTGAGTTTCTTTAACAAAAATGCTTTACCCTTCTGATTGGAGGTGGCAAAAAGAACTATCTTTCACTGGCACAACTTTGTCAGTTCTTGGCAAGGCTTACAGGATCAGGGACCAGACATTACAAAGGATTAAAATTCCTAAAGCAGGATTCATGCAGACATTTAGTGATGAAATCCAAATTTGTGACCTTAAATTGTATCTCCTTAATCTTGAAGCTGTCTGAAATCACTAAGGCTTAATTTCTGTCAGTAAAAATCTATTCTTAGACTGATGATATATGTGTGCAGCTCAACAAATTTTGTTCCCAGACATATTTTCAAAAAACAGAATGTCAGAGGACCACAGTATTTCAGCACAGCAGAAAGGTACTTTTTCTGGTTTTCACCTCTGGTTCTGTTGCTCTGATCTGTATATGAAATGCCATCAGACCATACTGCCTTACTTTTATTTAGGAAAGGAGTGTCAGAGCAGACTTCACAAAGCTGAAGAGTCCTAAGACCATATTTCTTTTTCAGGAAGCTTATTTAAGTTGATTTGAGAGTCCTAGAGATTAAAGGTAACACAAACAGAGTAAGGACTCTGAAAAATAGTGGTGAAAGTGTTCTCTTCAGCCATTTGAAGTGCTGTGGGCCAGGTCGACATACTGGGCTTTAAAGCCAATCTGTTCTTAACTTTTTTGTACTTTTCAGTTATCTCTGCCACTCCCATGGTGCCCACAACTCAGTTGTGGACTTGGGACTGCAAATCTTGAAACTCCTGCAATAACTTTCATTTTGGAAGACAGTTACCTGAAATGTGTTGGCATGGTGAAGTTCAGTCAGACTGTTTAGAAGAAAATGTTTCTGACTGAGATTAAAAAAAGCTGTATTTAGCTCCCCTCAGCTGTGAATTCCCTTTGCCTATTACAAGTTTAGGAGGTTAAAACTACTCTCTGTCTCTGATTATGCAGAAACATTGCTGCAACTGAGCTGCAAAGAACAATTGATTCCACAGAGATTCGTTTGTGTCTGTGTACCAGCTTACAGATAAAGACAACTGATAGAAAAAAGACAAGAGGTGATATCTAAATGAATATTTCTGTGTGCTTGCTTATTTTCAATTATTCAAAATAATATTTAGAAGATTGTAACTGCTGAAATGACAATGGTATTGTTACTTAATTCTCCCAGTGGTCTTAGGCCAGTAAATTTCCTTTCATGTCAATTAGGTACCATGGGAAAAATGAAGAAGAATATTTAACAATGTGATGCAACTAAAATAAAAATGCCTCCTTGGACATTGTTAACTCAAACTAAAACCTGACTGAAAAAGGAAAAACTGTGTTTATTTGGAAAATGAGAGTAGGTAATAATGAATTCTCTATAAAGAAGAGACTGCAGTTAACACTTGGACCTTGATTTCAAATTTTCTGGTAAATTATTTTGAGCCAGTTCATAGTTGATGATAATGTGTCAGAGAACTTGTAAAACATCCTATTAGAAAATTTGGAAAAGCAGTAGAGAATTTTTTTAAATCTTGTAATGAAGTTCAGATTAAAGGGAAATTATTACTGTGTATTCTAGGGGGTGGAGGGGGCTGTGGGTTTTTTTGGTGGGGTTTGTTTTATTCTGTTTTCTTTTTACTAGACCAATGTTTCCTGCAAAGAAACTCAAGCTTTGTGCAAAATTTTTCATATATGAAAGCATTTTTTCACCAATAGAATCAGTACTTCAGTGGTAAAATGATCACCACTTGGACTGTTGATGGTGTTAAATTCAGTATAAAGTATCATCTCTGCACTGAATCTGATGATGGGGAAATAGACTGTTTAGAAGTGATTGAAGATTTGGCCAGCTGACTCCATCCTTAGTGAATAATGGGATTTGTCATTCCTTCCTGTGACTATCAGCACTTCTATTTGGAATGTCTTCATCAGATAAGTATGGAACTTTTACACCACTATACCTTTGAGTTCTTCTTAGTAAGTCCTTTTTTATTGGTACCTATTTAGAACTTCTTCTCTCTAGTTTGCTTATACATGACAAAGTGACAAGGCATGTGAAGGAAGGAAAGAATAAGAAGTACTGTAAAATTGTATATGCTTCATTGGTGACTGTAGAATAAAGAAATAAAACAGTAAGAAGAATTTGTGATTTTTACTATCTACTATTTGGTATAAAAATATATGTTCTAAATTTATTTTAAAACAGGAGCAGAGCTTTTTCATTTTAGAAAGGCAAAGGTTTTGTCTTCAAAACAGGCAAAAGTTTCTAAGTTTCTAAATTCAGTACCTTAATTTCTTTGCTCCATGACATTTGCAAAGAGCAAGTGGTAGACTTGGTAATAAGCTCTAATAATTCATCATGGTTGAAATTACATTATTAAACACCTCAGCACTAAGAAGTAAAAAAAAAAAAAAAAAAA
>VXBR01001840.1:178756-195450 GCA_013400215.1 Cisticola juncidis | reverse complement strand
TATAAAATTTTTTTTTTTTTTTAGTGCTTGAGAAGACAGGTTCATCTGCTCCTTCTAAGCATCTTTCCATAAACTTGCCATGTTTTTCATCCTTGTATTTGAGTTGTCCACTATACATTACTAGTTTATGGCTACAAAACAAACAAACAAAAAAGTATGGTGATGTTTGTATTGTCAATATTTGGCCAAATTTGTATTGTCAACAGCATGAATATTNTAGCTTCCTACAAACTGGCATCAATCATGTTGTTAGTAATGCACTGGAAGGAAAAAAAAAAAAAAGAAAAAAAAGTACTGTTTATGTTGATGGAAGAATCTACAGCTTTTTAATTCAAATTCATTTGGACTTCATCCATCTGGCACCATAGGTTGCATCCTCTGTGGATCTAGTTCCTTCTTGCTTAGAGTTCCATGTAATGGAAAGAATACAAATCTGTAAATATTCACATATACATTCATATATATATTCATAGACATACATATGTATATAGTAGGTGCTGAGGTCTAGCAGTGCTGGTCAATTTTTAAACATCACCTTCCAAGGGCACAGGAGCAGGCAATTCCCAAATGCTGGAAGACAAGGTAGAAGGCATTACTCATGGCACAGAAGGCACTGTTTCATACTGGGTTCCAGAGATGGTGCTTGCACGCCCTGTGCATAATGAAGTTGTCTTATCTTAATGGTCTTACAATGTGTAAACTTTGGATAGCTACACTTGTAGGTACTGATGTTTTCTATAATGACGCACTGTAAAAGATAATGATGAAGTTAAATCTTTTCACTTGTAGAACCATTTGTGGCAATGTACGTCCTTTAGACAAACAATAGAAACACTGTATCTGGTCCATTGGAACTGCTGAGTACATTATGAAAATGAATAGGAGAAAATTAATCAGCAACGGTAGACAGCAACTTTGTAAAATAATCTGGCTTTTCTGTGTTTATATTGTGCAGAACTCTGTAGGTAAAAGGGGAAAATAGCCTGGCATACTAACAGTGGAAATAGCTTGTTTACTTGTACACTCTACCTAAATATTTTCCTGAGAACTGCAGAACCTGCAAAACCTCTTTCTGGTCTTAATGTTTCTTTTTGTATGTGCAAAACCAGATATGACAGGAATCTAGTTGTGGATTGGATTTTTAGGTGCTAGCACAGTATTAATTAAAGTAGGTAGAGTAACTTTGAGCCAGTGATCCATCTGACACATTTTAGCTAAAAATAATTGAGGTGCTGGATACAACTGCTGTTACCAGTACTTACCAGGCTTTTGTCCTCCCTTAAAGAAATGAATGCTATTGTTTCCTTTTGATTAGAACTGTAAATATCACTGTTTTGAGAATTAGTATTGAATTTCAGTAAGAAAGGTAAATGCTCTTCATCTGGGCCATTATTATCAAAATACTGAAATGTAGCTGTTTTTTATTAAGATCTTCAATTTAATTAACTTAAGTTCATTTTTTTTACTTATGAAGTGCCTGGAGATCTTTCCAAAAGAGCAGTTTGTGCCTGGCAGCAATGTATGGCAAGCACAACCAATGACTGATGCCCAGGAAGACACAAGTTCAGATGAAAAACGTTATGTTTTGACTTCCCAGTACTTGCAGAACACTTTATGGATCTTCCTGGAGACCATTTCTGGCACTTCCCAGAAAGGAGGTGATGTGAGAACCACCACCATTAGTAAGAACAGAAAGTCCAAGTAGGCAGCAAAAGCCAAGCCAAGGAGGCAGAAAAAGTGAAGTTAAAAAGAGAGAACCTATCCTGTTTTCAGTTTGGCAACTTGCCCCTCTACAACATTCAGTGTGAAGAACCTTCTCTCCTGTGTCACCTAAGAACTAAGCTTGTGGGTATTTTTCTCACTGCTTCATTAAAATTCACTGTGTTTAACACTCATACTAGATGTTTGGGTTTATTTATAGGTTTTTATGTTCGAGTGTGATACACTCACATTGTTGGTATAATTGAAAACCAAATTTGTTGTTTTAACTACAGTGCAGAGGAAACTATAGGGAAGTAAATGCTTTTATTTTACTTTTTCTTTTGAGAACTGAAAATACTAATGAAAAGAAGGATTTTCTCTTAGTGATAACAAATCTAAGTCTCCTTTTATTAATTGATGTCTGGACAGAAATTCCCACTGGCACCTGTCAAAATGGAGAAAATCAAGTAACAGGTGTCCAAGTAAAATAGCTGACACTTATTTTTAAGCCAACACTGACTGTTCTAACATTAAGAAGACATGCACCTGTCAGTATATACTTGGATACATTACTGCAGTTTCTGAGTAAAAGCTTAGTTTTTATGTGTTCCATATTAGCAGTAGAGAAGGTTTGTCGCCAGTAAGTGGTTAGGCCACTTAAAGAATCACCATTAAACTTTAATAGAATTTGGTGGCAAGGTTCACTTTATACCTCATTACGTTGATGAAGTATACATAAGAAGATCAGATTTGAATCAGTTTAGAAAGATTTTCACAGACTGGTAATGCAAGATTAAGGATACAAAGGATATGGATAAAAATAGTAAGGGTGCTAAAGGGTTTAGCAGCACTTAATCATTGACTAATTTAACATTTATGAGGTGAGTCAGGAGAATTTGCTACAATTATAACAGTGAATTAATTACAGACTCATGATAACCTTCATACCAAAATAAATAGACATACATAGGCAAAAACAAGTACACATCTATATCTATGTGTAAAGCTACCTACGAAAAACTTCTCCTTTTGTTTGGTGAAATATGTCAGTACCTTAGCATTTCTCAGCAGGCATGGGTTGCACCTGTGCCTGTGTATTCTATCAGTCCAGGCTTCTTGGTCAGCAACAGTCTTTTGAGTATGGCAAACCTGCAGGTTCACGAGCTCTGGGAGGTGTCCTATTCAGAGGGAGCTGCTGGTGCAGTCCGCTGCACTCCAGGAGAGTTCAAAGGGCCTCACTTAGGACCACTGTTCACAGGGTTGCTAGATGATTGATGATGATTCAGTCATCAGTAATTATCTGTTCAGGGCATAACCCAAGCTGGTAACTACTGCAGTTTCCAAAATTCCAGCAGGAATGCTGCTGTTCCGCTTGGGCTACATTTAGGTAAGGAATGTTGCAATGCTATTAGTGTTGAGTTGATTATCCTTTGCTCTCCACTTTGGCTGGGCAGCTGATGTTCCTCTTGTGGTCAGTGTTCCCACCCATATTATGTAAGACAGGCCAATGGTCAGAGACGCTTCACCACCCAACTGGTACAGTAAAGGGGCAGTTCAACACTCATCTCATTCTGTCAAGGCTGCTCAGGAGCTCCTGGGATTGCAGAGCAGGCTTGAAGACTGGGGGGAAGCATCACCACAATCTCAAGAGACTAAGTGGCAAATAGTCCAGATTATACTTTGGAAGAGGAATGTGCAGGGACTGAACAGCATTCTTGTCATTTGCAGACGGCTTGTGTCATGAGTTCTGATCTTGCTTATTGTCCAAAGCCTAGTTTCAAATCTAAATGTCTAAACTTAATTTACTCAGTCAATGTTTGGAATATTTCAGTAAGTCAGTGAATTATGGATCAGATTTGTAGCTGGTGGAAAATGGACACTGTTCCACTAATTTCCGTGAAGAGGCATTTGTCCCTGTTGTCTGAAGCTGTGTTACATTGATAAGCACAAAGAGACAAAGACATGAAGGGAAGTCAAAGAAGGAACATCAAAATTCGTGTGATCTTTCTTTTCAACTTACATATATGAAATTGCCATTCAGATGCCCTGAGTAATTGGGCGCTAATTTGAAATTCTAAATTCTGTTAAAATGAATGAATGGAATTTTTTTTTTTTAACTTCATAAATTTGGGCTTCTGTTGCATTTTTCATGCTAGTTGTGTGAAGAATGAAATTGGATTCGAGAAACCTATAAAGATGTTTGTGTGAACTGTAGAGAGCTAACAGGAAATTTATATCTACGTTAGAGGTTTGCTTTCACATAGTTTTGTGTAGAAGAATCAGTATTTCCTCACTATACACTCAACTGAAATTTTTGTTAGCAAGCTTGAATAATTCAGACTTCATTGCCTCATCCAAAGTAAGATTTTTGCTCTCCATTTTCTCTCTTCAAATCCTATGAAAAAAAAGATGAAGTTTTACAGTGGGGGTCAGAGCAATGCTCTTTTGATGTAGCAGTTTTACCATTTAACCAATTCCAATTTTGAAATAGCATACAAATTTCAGGAGTAGTGTATAGTTTGTGAACAACAGTTTGCTATTTGTGTAAATTTAAGACTGCTTTTGGTAATACAAGAGTGCCTCCCACTAATTCAAATGTTCATGATGAAGAGGTAACCTTTCAGTGCAGGAAATCTGCTGTTGAGTGAGACTTCATCAATGTTTGTTTTCTTCCTGGCTGGGATTTTAGTTGTTAAGTATCTTTTGAGTGATTCCCTCTTTAGAATCCAAGGCTGCACATACACAGTCTGGAGTTAAGAAAGAAAGAAGTTCCAGACAATATAGGAGATGCTCCTAGTACACAGAAATATGTCCAGGACTGCCAGTCTGGTATATATTCAGAACAGTAGAGTTTGCATTCACAGTAGAACAAGATTGTATATTGAAATTCAGAAATATCAGCTGTAAGCTTTTCTGCTGATGGAGCCCTTGAACTTCCTGTACATTTAACATGTGCTTGGGCCGTTCCTAGTTATAATATAATAAAACATGACTTGCAGATATACTTGAACATGTCTTTTTTATTAAAGAATTTTTTTTTCTTTTTGGCGACTTCCTTTATCAGTTTTTTTACCCTAGATACTTTGTCATGATAATGTATATTGTTCTTAAAAATTAATTAAGAACTCCTGGGGTTATATCAGTTTTGTAGCTGGTCACTAGTTAGGTTCTGCAGGCCCCCATTTTATGACCAGTGCTCTTCAACCTCTTTATAGAATAGTTAAATGCAAGACCAAAGGGTATATGAAGTAAATTGGCCAACGATAATAAATTGGGCAGAGCTGTTGAGGGCAGAGAGGCCCTACAGAGAGATCTTGACAAATTAGAAGGCTGGGAATTCACCAGCATCTGCAGTTTAACAAGGGCAAGTGCTCGATTCTGTACCTGGCATGGGGCAACCTTGGATGTACAGACAAACTGGGGAATAGGAAATGAGAGTCTGGAAAGCAGTGACATGGAAAAGGACCTGGGGGTCCTGGTCCATGACAAGTTGGACATGAGTCAGCAGTGCCCTGACAGCCAGGAGGGACAATCCTGTCCTGGGGATTGATGATATCAGACACAACATGGCAAGGGAGGGGATTGTCCTGCTTTGCTCTGAGCTGGGGCAGCCTCACCTTGAGTGCTGGGGACAGTTTTGGGTACCACAAACTAAATAGTCAAAATGTTACTAGGGAGCATCCATAGAAGAGCAACAAAGATAGTGAAGAGTCTGAAGAGGAATTCATATGAGGAGCAGCTGAGGTTAGTTGGATTTTTCAGTCTGGAGAAGAGACTGAGGGTTAATTTTACAACCTTCTCATTAGGGGAAGTGAAGGCACTAATTTCTTCTGTCTGGTGACCAGGATCCCTCAAGATCTGGGGGAACAACAGGAAGCTGAGTCAGGGAACATCTAGGCTGGATAAGAAGAGGAAGGTTCTTCAACCAAAGGGTGAGGTTTTTTTCAGTTGGGCACTGGAAGAGGCTCCCCAGTGAAGTGGTCAAAGCACCTTGCCTGCCAGGCTTAAGCGTTTGGACAATGTTCCCAGACACATGGTATGACTCTTGGGGTCATCCTTTGCAGGGCCAGGATTTGAATTGTGATGATTCTTTTGCATTCCTTCCAACTGAGGATATTCTGTGAGTCTATGATTCATGTAAGATACACATATGTTAACTCTAGGTTTTACCCTCTGTAGCAGGATTACATGTTTTTGGTGACAGATCCACTTTTGGTCTAAGGAGTGTTTGAATGCTGTTTGCTGTGAATAGGCACTATCTTTTATTCTATTACCAGGACCTGTAAAATTTCTGTAAAACTACATTTTAATTTATCTTAAAAAGGTGTTTTGAAAAAAGGGACTCTGTTTGGGGTTGGAGACGGAGCAAAAGCGCAGGTCCTACCAGTATGGTTAATAACATACGTTCTCCTCTTTATTGCTGAAATAGATGGTTTTATACAGTGCAGAATAGTTTACATGTCAGGTGCTTTTCTACTGGCATTCAGTGTGAACAAGTATGTAAGCTATTTCAGTTTAAGGCAGCGACCGTGTTTCCATCCTAACTGTCCTGGCTAAAACATGCACACACCTTAATTGAAGTTCTAACTGCGCCACAGGTTTATCTACTACTCCATGGGCCCAAATCTGAGGCCCAGTTTGGGATAGCTCAACCTTCATTTCATAAGACATCCTGCTCTTGCTACAGTGTTTTGTTTCTTTAAGATGTTTCTGTCTTTTTGTTGACCTTTTAAGTAACACTAAAGGATTTTCACATAATTAAGAAGATCCTTATGTGAGCTTTCAGATTCCAAATTTTGTGAAAAGAAAAATTCATTCCAGGAATATGAAAGAATTCTTGATTAAAAATCTCATTTTGAAAATAAAGACCTTCTCAGACGTCTGGGAAAGATACTATTACAGTTCTTTTTGTTTACAATGATACCTGGGAAAATGCTAGTTCACATTGATTGCTAGGTTATTTAAGTTCCTGAGCTATTAAAATAATGTAGCATAGACACTGCTCTGCAATTATATTCACGCTTGTTTACATTTAAATTTAAAACTTTTTCAAATATTAAGAATTAATACTGAATTACTGAATTAATTAGTTGCAAAATAATGAATTACTTTTGGAACTCAGTGAAAATCATGTATGCAAAAATTTAAACAAGTATTTAAAACCAATAAAACCAGGACACCATTTTTAAAAATTATTTGCTTCAGTCTCAGAGCCGGGTAAATGAGGAATTTCACATTACATTCTTTCAACCTTATGATGAATTTCACATTACATTCTTTCAATCTTATGGTTGATCCATCCTATCAAGCTCTCTTAGACCTGCAGTGACTACCTTGTCAACATGTTGCCACCTGATTTTTCTGTAGCTGGAGAAATAGGGCTTTTATGTCTTCCCCCCAGTCCCCCAACCTACTCAGTCTCAGTCACTCACTTCTCTTCCAGCAACCTTTGGATTCCTGACAGATGTCTTGGTATCTCATTATCTCTAAATTCTTCCTTTTGCATTTCTTTCTCTTACAATTCTTACTCTTTTCCAGACACTGTCAAGGAAAATAGGATCTCATCATAGAATCATAAATCATTGCTATGTTTGGAAAGACCTCTAAGATCATTTAGTCCAACCATTAACCTCATGTTGCCATGTTTCCCACTAAACCATATTCCTAAGCACCACATTATTAGTGTCATGACAGTTATGCACTTGGTATGCTGCAAAAGCTCAAAATTTGTTTAGATTTTTTGGTGTTGGTTGGTGGTTTGTTTGTTTTAATTTGTGATGTTTTGAATTTTTATTCCTAAGATATCTTTACTTAGGTATGCAAAAGTTCTGAAACTTTCTGAGCTGCACACAGACTTCAGTACAAAACTTGTCTCAGAAGTATATAACAGAGTAGGTATAACGCTTTCTTAAATCTTTTTATGCGAAGAAATGAATCCCATGCTGACTCCATAACTGCTTTTGTAAACTTGAAAGTATTTTTGAGGGGAGGTGGGTGGAAATGTGAAGAGATGAGAGGTGGTTGTCAGTGCTAGCAATGAATGATCAGAATATCTTTTCCACTGAAGGATAAGGAAGAGGTGATACAGTCTGTTCCAGTGTGCTGTCTGGCATATTAACCTGATCTGCTTGTGACTGACACTGTAGCAACAGAAAATTAATCACTGGTGGCTGAATATCTTGCTCATTCATGAGGATGTGGTATGCAAAGATAGCCATTTTGGACTGTTCACTGCCTGTGAATAGTAAGATCTTAGAAAAAAATTGGTAACTTACTTTTAACCTGTCTTGGGTGGAAAAATGTAACCAAATATGTGTATTCTATTTTCATCTGTTGAAGCCGGTTGGGAGATATTGTTCCTTATCTCTTGTAACTCTAGGGATGGAAAGAGGACAGATGCCTTCTGTTAATGGGACACCTGATAACACCAGATAAGGCAGTGCCTCCTTATCTCTTCCTCCACCCATCCTCCTCCGAGGGACATCACCTGTGAATGGGCCATTTAAGGCCTCTCACATGACTGATAACATCACCTCATTCCATTGTGAGATGCTCCACCCAGTGGGAGGAGCCAAAGCCTTTCCACCGGGATAAAACCTGCAATCCCAAACACCAAGGGAGCCTGTTTCCACTGGATTCCCAGAGGATGACTGGACCTTTTCTTGAAGATCATCTCTATACCAATGGAGCCACATCTGTCACCCTGGCAGGACTTACTTCAAGCTGCTTCCAACACCCTGACAACAGGGTGTCAGATCTATATTCTGACCCTGTCAGTGTTCCTTTGTACGATTGCATTTATCTTATTTTATTTTGTTTTACCCTTTTTTGCTATTTGTTTCTTCTCTCTCTATTAAATTGTATTTCTGACTTGGAGTCTCACTGGTTTTGCTTTCAAACCAGTACATACCCCAATACTAATAGAGTTACCCAATATTAAAAAAAAAATGTATATACATATAATTATTGGTTAACCACACTTGGAAATGGCCCCAGGGAAAATGAAAGCTAGTCCTTAAAGACTCTTCTTTCAAGAACAAGGATTGCTCTGTTTCTAAAGCAACCTGCTTTGGTCTGGTAATGTGTCCATATTTCCCTCAGAGAATTAATGCCTCACTTTGTTTTCTTTCTCATTCATTCAATAAATGTAGAGATAAAAATATAATTTTGTATATATTATACATACATAAAGATATATAATTATGCATGTAATAAAAATCTTTCATAAGAATCTGAAAATACCTTGATGTGGGTAATTTTAATAATTTTATGGAAGTTATGCCTCTTTCCTCTCTGATTATGAGTGATAATTGTTGTTATGATAGCTTAAAATATTAAAGAGGTTAATCTAATGAAAAAGAAAAGTTATTTAAGGAAAGAAAAATTGAATTCTAGATGGGATCTTATGTGTTAAATAACGGGCAACTAATTCATAATGTCTGAGACTAGAAATAGAACAAGCACTGAATTAAAACTAACCAATCATAAGAGAACAAAATTGGGTCTATTGCTTTACCAGCTTCTTAGAACTGGCATATCCAAATGTAACCTCATTTACTATGTCTGACCCACAGAAAGAGATTCCTGATCATATATGTATTTAATTAGAATCAAACAGTTTCCAAGAGGTTTTCAGCTTTGCAAGTTTGCAGAACATAGGAGAATATCAAACTTTAGCTCTGACTTGGCTCATATACAATGCAAAACCTTCCCTCTTTCCCCATTGTCCCTTACTTACTGTCGTCAAGCTTGATGGCTGAAACCTGGCCAGGATGTTAGCAATCTGTGCATCTCTAAAAGGAATAGCAAGATTATTTCCAGCCTAAATGGCAAGTTTCACCTGGACAAAGCCACTATTAGGGCTGTTAGCACTTGCAAGCTTTGGTTTCCCTACAGGGTGTGTATCTCATTATTTTACAGAGGACTTTCTTCTTATCTTTCTCTGATTAATATTTTGTCTATTTCTCAAAGAATTGAGAAAAAAAGTTTTAAAATTTTTGTTATTGTTTTATTCTTTAATAATTTTATTATTTTCAGATAATTAAGATTGAAAGATATAAAAATATTGAGATTTTTAGTGTTCTTAGAGGAAAACAGAAACAACTTAGATACATTTTTGACTTTGACCTTGACCATTTTATTTTAAGACTTAAAGGTGCCACAGAAAGGTACATGTTATGTTGACTTCCTGGAAGGCAGACAGCCCTGCAGAGAATATCCTGTGCAGTCTAAGAGGTGGAATCAATGATCCTTTTGGGTCCCTTCCAACTCTGCACATTCAGTCATTCTGTGATTAACCCCTGGTACAATGCATCCTCTGTTCCATTAGAAAGCTGAAGGATGACTCAGTAAATTTAACTAGCAAATTAATAATTTGGATTTGGGCAATTAAAGCATTTTAGTAGGGTCACTTCGTAAACTTTTTCTCACAATGCATCTACATTTTTGCTCAGTTCATGACATATCACACAATTTTACTTTTTTATGGACAAATAGTTTCACCTGGATTCACCTGAATTAGTTTATTAATGTGTTTCCTGTCAAATGAGTTGAAAAAGGTGTAGAATTTCCTTGTATAATCTCTGGAATTTGTAAATCTCTAATGGATTTCAAGATACTAAAGAACTTTGATAATGCAGCAACACTACTGATTTTACTGCTACCACTTATTCTATGTCTTACTTATTGTTATTCCATTTCTCTACATCTTTCCCTAAATCCCAGAAGGTAAGATGGTAGAATGTGCAACCTTCAGCAAGCATGTCTCTGAAACATTCAACCATCTAGCTTCTCTCCCACCATGGCTGTTCTGGATTAAACGAGGTGAGTTTGTCTTCTTAGCTCTGTTAGCTGCCTTTATTCTAAGGTGATTTGATAGATCTACTACTGATTTGATGGATCTACTACTATTCTACCTGGGGCAGGGAGGATGTTGTTGATCCTGAAGGAACCTGGTACCCTCCAGGATTCCAGGGCTTCCTGGGTATCACAGAGGCAGGACTGGACATTAGCATACAAGAAAGTAATATCACATAGAAATTTTACTGTTATGATGCTCCTAACAGAGATTGCCAGTTAAAATGTTGGTGTCAGTAATTACCCCAAAACAAAAAAAACCCCTGACATTTTGAATATGGTATTGTTCCCAGGTATTGGTATCAGACTCACGTGCTGGAGTACTGACAGAGCTTAGAGAAAATAATCATTCCAGTTTGTTCATTCTGGAGAGAGGCATTCAGAGTTGTCAACTGTAATTTCCTTTTGAAACTTGACTATCAAAATCTGAGATCTGAACATTTTGTTTATGATAACTAAGATTAGTAAATTGCACATTAATTCAGCTTCCACAGTTATTTACACCTCGGGTAAAGATCAAATCAAGCTGTTCTTAGACAAAACCTGTAGTTAAATAACATTCTAGTTTTTCAATTTTAACAAAACCTACATACTATTGCAATAAAAATTGCAATAGAATATAAGGAATAAATAAATTAAAAATTTCTGACTGATACTTGAATTTATTTAATGGAATCATCCTTTGAAAAAAAGAAAAAAGGGATGCAAAACCCATCATAGCTCTCCCCATGGATATGCTTTAATCCAGTGCCTTTTCTTTTCAGTTAGATGTCAGAGTTTGAGTAACAATGACTTAAAGGAGTTTGCAAGGTGAAAAGAAGATTGTTTTACTTATTGAACTTAATGCAAAATTTTGCCAGAGATAGAGAATATTTTAAAAACATCTTTCCTTCTGTAAAGTTCTAATTGTTTCTGTCCACAACACAAACCTGGCTAAAAGACATAATTATGCAGAGAGGTGCTACTGTGTAGCTTTAGGATTCTGTACAATGGTATTTTTAAATGAAAGTTCAAACTAATACTGGAGTTATTTTTATTCAAATGTCTTCCTTTGGTGTGTCATGCTATTATAAGTAACATTAATATTCAAACATAATGCATCATATTTAATTCTACTACAGGGAGATATCATTATAAAGACTGAGTTTTTAAAAAGGGTTGCCACTTGTCCTGCTCTGTGCTACTATGAGTGCATTTTCAAGTACATGGCTGAACAGTGACCCTCATATCCTTGCATGTGTTCACAGGGCTTCCAATCAGGGAAAATTATCCTTACATTGCAGTTGAGGAAATTGAGCTGAAAAGCGCTATGACACAATGAACATGGAACAGCAGAATTTAATTTTGTATGCCATTCCAGCCTTTGTTACATTCAAATTAAAAAAACAAACAAAACGAAAAGAGAATAAACTCCCAAAACCACTGGGAACTGTCCTCCAAATAGGACTGACTATGGACACTGTCAGACACTATGGGAAACAATTGAAAACAGGCATTTTAATAGGATACTGGAAGAGCCATGCTCAAAACTAAAAGAAGTTTTGGGCTGCAGTTTCATCTGGCTTGATTTTGAACATTTTTTTGGCAGAAAGGAAACATTTTTTTTAAGCTTGGCAGCTGTCATGGAGCTCACATGTGGCTGCTGACTGATCTGAGGAAGATGATAGTTTGTAGATATGGTACATCATTAGGAATGACCGTGAGTTAGTGTGTAAGCTCTGGTTTCTGGCCACTTAACACTTGAGGCAGAATTGTTGTGCCTCCCAGAAAACATAATTTATCATAATTTAAAAAAAAAAAAAATTAAATAAATACAAGCAAATAGTATATTGTTAGGAACAAACCAGTTCAGAACTTAAGATTTTTAAACTCCGAACTGAGTGATAAAAGCAAGTTAAATTAAGCAGAAAATGCTGCTGATAATTTGGGCCATGCAGACTTGATAAAATTAATAAAGTTGAAATAATCTGAAAGCCTTTAGATTCTGAGCAGGAGCTTTATTTTCCTCAGGAGAACCTATCATTTCCTTTAAATGTAATTAATCCTATCACGTCACTTTTGGCTGCAGCTCAGTTATACCACTAACATTAACTTGTGAACATCTGGAACAATTATTCCTTCTTCTTGGCTGATCAGTGGGTAGCACAAACTGAAGGGAGGTGTTACTAAAGACACCAAGCAGTATTGATTACATACTCTACATATGACTCCAGAAGCATGTGGGGACCTCATTGCCATAGAGCTCTTCTGCAATAAGCAAACAGAATTTAGATTGCATTCTTGGCAAGGGAATTAGCTGGAAATTTAGAAACCACTAGGCTGTAAGAAGGCTATTGGTAATCTAAAGGGAAATCTTGGTATTAATTAAAATATTTTAACCTACTGTTCTAATCCAAGGTACTCCTTTATCTTAGATGCATTAGGTGCATTGTTCTGAACATCTGCCTCTTCCACAGTCCTTCCTTTACAAAAAGGCAATTATAAAGCTGGAAAAAGTTTATAGAGGGGCAAAAAAATTTCTGAGAATGATAAAATATATGGAATACTTTTCTACAAGGAATAGGTTGGAAAAGTAGGACCTCTTGCTTAGAAAATAAATAGTGTAGGAAACTAGGTAATGACCTGTAAAAACATGCACATCATGGTAAAGATGAAGCTCAAAAGTTCTTCTGGTAAAAGAGCAAGGAGCCAGATGAACCTGTTGAGAGTCTTATGCAAAAGGAGCTAAAGGAAGAATTTCTGTGCCTTTTCACCAGGTAGGTGAGCTACAGAGCTCCATGACATGGTGTGACTGTTAAAAGTTTACATGAGTGAAAAAAGCCATTAGGCAAATCAATGACATCCAAAAAGACTATAAGATTCAAGCATATATATTTTCACAGAGTTAATACCTGAGCTGAAAATATTGCAAATCTGCAAGAGAGTTCTGGGAAAGCATTGCAGCCTAATTGGTTGGTCCTGGTATTTTTCCCTGACATCTGCTCTTGACCACCATGTTGAATAAGAAATTCAAGCAGATTCATTTATATATTTTATATTTATAAGCAGTATTTGCTTGGATACAGACAATCACTCCCATTTCAAAATACTAATCCTGTTGCAAGAAGTCTTTTGGGGATTAGAAAACTATAAAAAATACTACAATCATAATAGTACTCAATCCTGAGTTGAAAGTCCCAAAAGGATCATCAAAGTCCAGCTCCTGGTCTTGCACAGGACATTGCCAAGAATCACACCATGTGCCTAAGAGCATCGTCCAAACTTTTCTTGCACACAGACAGGCTTGCTGCTTTGACCACTTCTCTGGGAAGCCCGCTCCAGTGCCCAGCACCCGCTGGGGCAAAAGAACCTTTTCCTAACCTCCAACCTAAATCTCCCCAAGACAAATTGAGGTCAAATCTCAGGTCCTGTCACTGGTCCCTACAGAGAGAGATCAGTGTCTGCCCCTCCTCTCCCCCTCATGAGGATGCTGTAGACTGCAATGAGATCTCACCTCAGCCTCCTCTTCTAAAGGATGAACAGACTAAGTGACCTCAGCTGCACCTCAGTTCCCCTCCAGGCTTTCATCATCTTTGGTGCCCCCCTTTGGATGCTCTCTAATAGTTCAATATCTTTCTTACATTGTGGCACCGAAAACCACACATAATATTCAAGGTGAGGCTGCCCCAGCTCAGAGCACAGCGGGACAATCCCCTCCCTTGCCTGGCTGGCTGTGGTGGTGTGGAATTAAGTTCATAGTAAGTTTCTTAGGTTTGTGCAGGTTGATTGTACAATGGTATGTTCCTTGTACCCCATTTTTCCCCTGTTGGTATTATCCTGCATTTCCCCAAAGTCACGTAGCTCTTCAGTTATTTGTCAATCTTTTCTCATGGTCTGTGTACACCTCTCCCTGTTGTCCCGGATTGGTTTTGGTTATGTCACCCCATGTTTGTACCACCTCTTTGGTTTAAGCCCATTGGTTGTAACCTCCTTACCACGCCCCATTTCAGTGCTGTATAAAGTGGCAGGGCAGGAGAGCCTGGGGGGCAGGCTGAGCATCCGGCAGGGGGTAAGGAGGTCCTGTGGGACCCCCAAATAAATCTGTCGCTTTTACCGGGCTGGCTCCTCCCTTCTTATTCTCCATTGTTGTCAGCATTCCCCACCGCCTCACACAGCCTCTCAGGACAAGAACTCACAGGGATCAGCAGGCTTGTGTGACTTGCCTGGCTGTACCCTTTAGCCTGCTGCGGTGTCTGAGCTAGCCGGGCAGGCAGAGAGACTGAGCTCTCTTAAAGGCACTGCGACAGCTGGCCATGCTGTGCCTGATGCACCCCAGGACAGGGTTGTCCCTCCTGGCTGCCAGGGCACTGATGACTCATGTTCAGTTTGTCATGGACCAGGACTCCCAGGTCTCTTCCAGAGACTAGGACAAACAAAGCTGTGAGAACACTGCTTCCATGTTCCTATAAGGTTGCCAAGTTACTATGTTGTTTCATTATCTGCCTACAGAGATACTTGCACTTCTACAAGAAAGGGGAAAATAGGTCATCAGACTTGAAATGCTAATCCAACAGCTTTCCTAAATTCATGATTACCATTGAGGAGCAATTATTAATAATTTAATACTTCAGGTAAATTATAGGACTGTGAACTGATTCAGCATCACACAATTTTTGTGCTTTATTAGTAATGAAGAGCATGTTTAAAGCAAAAGTATGAGGCTTAAATATGGCATTGTTTTCTGAGACAACTCAGCTTAGGACATCACTTTAAAAAAGAATTGGTGAGGGAAGTTGTCCATTCATTATTACTGAAGAATCAAAACTTCCATTTCATATATCCACCTGATGCTTTCTTCCTCACCTCTACCATATGCTGTTGTTGAGACTTTAAAGGAAAATTTTCTTTTCAGAATGTTCTCTGACTCAGAGAGTGCCTGCTAGGTCACACAAGCAGCCTGGGTAACATACTGAAAGAAGTGTGGGGTTTTTTTTCCCCCTTGAAAGCTTCACAGCATTCCAGAACATAGAGCATGATTCATTCTTCACATTGCAAATTTCAATTAGACAGACCCATGCTATCTAATGATGAGTTTTACCCTTCCTGCTACAATTCATCCTTGCTGATGCCTTACATTCATGGAAATCTCATTATAACTAATTATTGGTGTAATATTGAAAGGATGTTTCACATTTGGTTAACTGTCATGGTGTAAGGCCCAGCTAGGCACCACAGCTGCTCCCCACATCCTCCTTCCCTGCTGGGATGGGGAGTAGAATCAGGAAGAACACACAAATTATAGGTTAAGAACAGTCTAATAATTGAGACAAATTTAAAAAAATGAAAATAACAGCAACAGTTATAATGAAAAGGGAGACAACACCAAAAAAAAAGAGATAAATAAAGTCCAAGATGGACAAGCCATGCACAATCAATCACCAAGCACCTGGAGACAGGTGTCAGGTCCATTCCCAAGCAGTGACTGATCAGTTGGTCCTGGCCATTCTTCCCAGTTTTAATACTGAACATGACATTCTGTGGCATGGGTTATCTCTTTGGCCAGTTTGGGTTATCTGTTCTGTCCATGTTTCCTCACAGCTTCTTGTCCACCTGCTCACTGGCAGAACATGGGAAACTGGAAAGTCCTTGACTGAAAGTAAACACTAAGCAACAACAAAAGCATAAGTGTGTCATCATTAATCTCATACTAAATCCAAAACATAGACTTGTACCAGCTATTAGAACAAAAACTAGCTCTATTCCAGGTGAAACCAGGACATCATATCAAAGCAACAAGCAAAAAATTCATCTTTGGATGTGATTCTAAATTCTGGAAATTTGGACACGTTTAGGAGCAATGTCATTTCAAATGAGAGCAGGCAGATCAACATTTCACTGCTACAAAAAGATCTCTTCTTGAGGATGTGGAGTTGATTTCAGAAATGCAGATTTTGGCATTAAGAAGAAGCTATTCATTTCAGGCTGACTACAATAAATTGGTTCAGAATGACCATTTATTACTTCTGGGAATAGGAAGCACTTTGTATTTATTTTATGCGAGGCCTGAATGAATGCTTGTTCCTTCCTGAACACTCAGCACCAAAAGAAAGAAGTTAAAGCTGTCTGAAAGCAAGAAACTTGCTGTTCTCTCTCTCTCT
>VXBR01001840.1:138341-178729 GCA_013400215.1 Cisticola juncidis | reverse complement strand
TTTTTAATTTTCTTCCAAGGATTTGTGACTGATTACAGGTAATACCTTGTTTCAAATTCTCTTGCAGCCTGGAATACCTTCCAGGATGAAGCAAGTATATGCAAGAGGAAAGGCAGAGTGCATCGTGTGCCAATCATTCTGGCTGATACAGCAACTTTATGGCAACCTCTCCCAGTGCATTTTCCATTATAGGTATATCAAAAAGCATTGTGTAAATGGGAACACTGGGGAACAATGTGATTCCAGTTTACTGTGAGTTTTGTGTGCATTTCTACTTCCAAGCAACTGCCTAACTAACCTGATGTAAGTTAATTTTTCACCCATTAAAATGTTGGTGTAAAACTGAAAAGATGACAATACAGACACTAAATCTATCCTGTTTTCACTCATCAGTCTCCTGATTAATACTTTTCTACTCTTGCTTTTTTCATGATTAACAAATACATGTTTATATTTTAGGATATTATCTCCTGGGGAAAGAAAGAGGTGTTACTATTAGGAGACTTTTAGGTAAAGTGAAAAAACAGTTCTGATAATCTAGAATAAAGAGAAAACATACCTTTCATGCATTGCTACATACAGAAATAGGATTGCACTGGGTACTTCTGAGTACCTGCAAACTGCAAATAATACTGAAAGTTTTACCTAGCAAACCCTGTGTGTATATGTACATAAAGGTATCTTTCTGTAGCAGCTGCTGGAATGGAGGGAAAGTATATTGGCTTTACATTTCAAAGGTTATTATTTATGGGAATTTTCAGTGCTGCTTGTGGATCAGTTGTAAGTAAAATATTTAGATCTGTTATTTTAGAGTGTTAAATTTTTAATACAATGCATCAGTTGCCAAAGATTTTATACTATTTCAGTGGTAATCGAATATTACTTGAGATAATATTCTCTAATTTTGAGGCAGACTTGAAATAAATATTTCTGTAATGTGAAATTTTATATGGACTAGTGAAGAAGTGGAAGCACAGCTGGTTTGTATTTTTTTAAAAATAGAAACACTGTTGCAGTCTTAACTAACATAACTTTCATATTGTTGCTATGATAATACTTTAAGAATTGCATTTGCTTTTATCTTGCATATTCTAATTCAGAAGTCAGTGGGGATATCTCTAACCTTATGAAGTTTTCTAAAGATCACACCTGGATCTATAAGTTTGAATTAAAGCACCTCCCAATAACAACTAAAATGCGTTGGTCACCTTATTTTCTGCTTTCTCTTTCTTTTATCCCTTTAGAGAATTAATGAGAAGTTTTACACTATACAGCCTTCTAGTGCAGAGGCTAGTACACTTAGAGTTATCACCTAACAAAACTATCATGTATAAATTAGCCTGAATAGCAGCTATGTAATTCAAAGAAAATTCTCTATTTAGATCAGAAGTCTTATAGATAATAAATTAGAATTGCATTCTGTTTCCTTAGCATGGAAAGTAATGTTTAAAGAGTATTAAAAATAGAGTACTGGAATTTATTGATTTTTCTAGTCACTTGATGATATATATAATTTCTTGTTAATAAATATTGCAAAAGTTAAATAGCAATTCAAATAAGATATAGTGATCTTTAGTCTAAGATATAAAACTCACTGCACAAACTTTGAAATGTTCTGATAAATTTATCAAACATTCTTCACACTTTTGGAGAATAAAAAGTCCAAAATCACGTCTACAGCTGGTAGTACTCCTGAGATACACCACGAGTCACAGGCCTCCAGCTAGACACTGCATGGCTGAACACAACCCTCTGGGACCTGCCATTCAGCTATTTCTCAATCCACTGCACTGTCCACTCATTCAGCCTTCACTTCTAAGTTTACTTATGAGTATGCTGTGGGAAACAGCATCAAAAGCCTTGCTGAAATCAAGGTTAATATTCTCCTCATCTACCAGGCAGCCATTCCAGGGAATTGCATAAGTCAAACAATATTTCCCCTTGCTGAATCTACCACAGGAGTGTTGACTACTCCTGTCCACCTTCTTTTCTTCCACATGGTCAATGACATCCAGGATGAGCAGCTGTTCCACCCATTTACTAGGGGTTAAGGCTGACTGTTCTGTAGTTTCCAGGGTCCTCCTTTCTGCCCTTTAGAAGCCTGAAGTGACATTGCCTTTCCTATATTTCTCAGGCACCTTTGCAGTTTCCCATGACCTTTTAAACATGATGGAGACTGGCTTATAAATGGCACCCATGCATCTGTTCCATCAGGACCCATGAATTTGCCAACTGATCTGTAGCCCCATCCTACTCTATAAAGGGAAACTTCCTTCCTCCAGAGCTCCCTCATCTCCTGGGGCAGGGGTTCTTGAGGTCTAGACCTACTGGTAAAGGCTAAAACTAGGAAGTAATTTAGTAATCACCTTCTCTGTATCCATCTGTACCCACCAGGACACCAACCTCATTCAGCAGTGGGCTGGCATTTTCTCTAGCGTTCCCTTTCTTATTGATACAATTGAATAAGTCCTTCTGGTTGTCCTTGACATCCCTTGCCAACTTCCATTCTAAATGATCTTAGCCTTCTTTGTCACACTCCTGCATACTCTGACATCATTCCTGTATTTCTTCAAAGTGTCCTGTCCCTTTTTCCACATTCTGTTCACTTTCTTTATCTGCTGGAGATTTGCCAGAAGCTTCTTGCTCATCTGTTCAGGTCTCCTGACCCTGATTCATTACTTACAGAAATACACAGATACTGAGCTTGGAGGAAGTGAGGCCTCAATATTAAGTAGCTCTTTTCCAGAGCCCTTACCTGTGGAATTTCTCCAAGCAAGACTATCAAGAAAACAGTTAGCTCTCCTGAAGTCTAGGGTTGTAACCCTACTTACTGCCTTCCTTCTTGCATGCAAGATTCTGAAAACCACCATCAAATGATCACTGCGACCAAAACTGCCTCCAACCTTCACATCCACAGTCCTTATATGTTAGTACAAGGTTCATATTAAGTTCAGATGACAAGCAAAGATGTCTTACAAAATGCAGGATTGCCTAGTGTAAATACTTGCCATGAACTACAGATAACTTTTGGTGATTACTGTCTCTGTGGATGGTACTGGAGAAAAACAGAAACCTTCAAGGTTTTCATAGAAAGTAAACTCCTCTAACTTTGTTTGATTTTCTGACTTTGAATATTTCTACTGATTGATTTTGAGTAACTGCTGCTTTTTCTAAGCTGGCCAAGGTCGAGACTTTATGCCTGAGTATGACAAGAAAGTGGTGGCTCTTGGAAGCTAAAAATATCAGTATAAATTTCAGAGGTACCCAGGTGACTTACAGTTTGCCTTCACAGACAGTTAATCCACTGAAAAGGAGGGATTTAATTTATAGCACCACTTTCTTTCTGGGCATCTTCTAAAATACATCAGAAAAGCACTTGTAGATTGGACTCACAAAGGTTTTAGCCTAGCAAATTGAATCTCCCAAGGATTCTCTAAACTCACAGAAAGGAGATAACTTCATCTAGAGTGGAACTCAGCATGGGACCCCTCATCACCAAATGACATTTTCCTGTCTTGGAGTTAGAATGAAGAAATTACTGTGGTGTAATCATGACACATTAATTTGGCCATGAACACAAGTATTTACAAATCTACATTTTATTTTCATCCAAAAAAAGCAAATTCTTATTTAAAACTGTATCTTGAAATTCAAATTGACATATTTTTCACTGAATATGCCAGAGACTTTGTATGTTGTTTTGTTGAGAAAATCTGACAGGCAATACTCAACTTTCTGCTTGTATGTAGTTGCTCCATATTCCACTCTTCCTTTCTTCTAGGAAGAATGTACTATTCCTATAACACAAAGTTCAATCTATTTGAATTACTTTGTCATTGTGAGAGACTGAAATGTTAATGGTTAATGACTTGATCAGCCATTTGCAAAAGCAGCAGGTGCTTTGCTGAGGATGAGCACGGTAACAGCCCAGGTACCGAGGCTCTGTGCTCTGGGGATTAACCATGAGAAAACAAGTTGAACAAACTTGTTTAGCAAGAAGCTGGGTTTTGAGGTAGATAAGGGAAAAGACTCATAAGAAGCAGATCCTGCAAGGTGGGATAATGCTTTTTACCATGCCAGTGTCCCTTACTCTAGTGGCTCTGTTGTAAAACTCTTCCCCTGCCCTGCACTGTCAGCTGGGGAAGGTATGGGAACATTCACATTATTTATCCCTTCTGATGGGGCATTACTGGTTCGGCTACACTGACATGAGAGGCAGCTGTAGCTATCACATTTTAGATGTGTTGTATACCATCAAAAACCCCCCCCAAAGTGTGCCTAAACTAAATTCTGGGAGGACTGACTATGATGCACACAGCCACAGCCTTGCAAAAGACAGTGTAGAAGTCCCCCCCAGGAGAGGTACCTGTGTGTTCCCACATAGCGTGAGCATACTTTAACCCACTGAAATTTGTGTTTCACAGGCTTTCCCCACAGCCAATGGATCAAAACTGCAACCACCACCAACAGATATTGAAACTGCAAAAATCAAGTCGTGCCACTGGATTCCTGATTGGTGGTATCTTTCTACTTTTATCTATTCTTTCTTTTTTTTTTCCTTATACATTTTTATAAGTAGGCTTTTATATTATTATATTAGTATAAATAATCATAACCATAATGGCTACATACTTCCTTTCCATTGCAATCAAATTTTTCTAAAATTACCCTACACATGTGTATATTTATAAACACTGATCATTTACTGCTGTTTCAGTCTAATCTGCTCCAAGGGAACTATTTACAAGAACCTGAGTCATTCTGGCCTTCAGGTGCACCTCTGTAATGGTCAGAAATAAACAGATAAAAAGAAACATGGATATCATCCTGTAGAAAGGAGACACAGTTACGTATCACATGTGTAAAAGCAGAAATCTTGCTGCTTGGAAAGACACAGATGAATAAATTACTGGGGATAATTACATTGACAGCAGCTGAAATTACTGTGAGCTTTGTTAGCCAAAATGTCATTCATGTATCAAATGGCATAGTAAATTAAATCAGTTTTAAAATTTGCAGCAACAGTTAAAATGCTTAATTTTCAATATTTTGTGTTAAGTACATTGTTAAAATTCAATGTTTCTATCCCATGAAATCCTTTAGGAAGGACAGGTGCCTTCTATCATTAAATCTGCAATGAAAGTTTTTTTTTCTTCCTTTGAAAATGTCTATCCAGACAGTTCTATAGTGAGCAATCAGTAGCATGGTCAGCACAAAAAATATTTTTGAAACCTTAATGTATTCTGCCCTTTCTGACAGCATAAATGGAAGCAGTTACAATTAAAGATAATAAGAAGGAAATGGTAGCAAAACCAGCACTCACATATCTCTTCTTCTCAAATGAAACTTATCTTGAGAAACAAGCCCAGAACATCTTGTATCCCAAGTAAGCCCAAGCTGGATGACAGTCATTAATTTCATAAACCATAAAGAAATAACAGAGATACAACTTTAATATCAACCATCTGTATGAAAAAGCTACAGCTAGGTGATTAGAGGTTGTAATAACAAATATCTGTGGACATTTGACATTAACAGACACTTAACAAACACTTGACAGACTATTAAAACTGCTTTGCTAACATGGATAAAGGCAAAAGTATTCATAATTAAAGCAACTATTGTCCTCAATTATACTCTAGCTGAGAGACAAGAATCTGGAGATGGGTCATGTCAGATAGGCACATTACTCAGAAGAATACATACTTTCTATAGTTCATTGTTCCCTACCTTTGTACAAACTAAAGGACACTCCAATTTGGGCTAACTCTAGAATACAGATATGCAGGTACAACTTTTGCTTTTTGTTGCAGCAATGTAACATACAGGTCAGTAAGAAATGGGCTTCTCCCATCACTGTCAAGTCATATGGTGATTTCTACATCTAAAGCAGTGTTAAGCTCCCTAAGCAGAATAACTTTCCCCAAACTGTCATTATTTTCAAAGTGCATCTGATCTTTTCAAGCACAAAAGCATTACAGCTTCCTGCCAAGCACAGGAGTATTATAGATTGATGACATTTGAAATACAAATGGGAGAAAGGTTAGTGTCTGCTCTTGGGACAAATTAACCCTTCATCACCCTCCCCCAAAAACCTAGTGAATGCTCTCTAAGCAAGCTCTGCTAATCTCAGTTAGAGATGTGCAGGGGATTTAGGATACCTTAATCTGGGAGGATGAGGAAATTGTTAAGTACCGGATCTCCAGCTATCCTTTTCCTGTGCCCATTTACTAGTTTGGCTACCACTTAAGTTCCAGAAAGCCAGTGTTAATGGGAAAGAATCAAGACAGAAAGAGGAAATCTATCACTCCCTCTTATAGTTGTTTTTCCATTCATTATCAGTATTAAAAAATCTGTTTGTTTCCATATTGGATTTGTCTGGTTTTAGCTTCCAGACATTGGTTTTTGCCTTTCTTTCTCTTATAGCTCACCAAGTGCATTAACAGAGATTTTCTCTGTAGGACATTGTGAAGCCACTCATATTAACTGTCATTAACTTTCTTTTGCATAACTGTAGTGATTGAATTTTTTCTATCTCCCTCAGGGTGACATTTTCTTTAGCCTTTGAATACTTTTCTGCACCCATTGTGATTTCTCACTAATGTTTTTGTGTACTGTGAACCCCTATTGCTACTCATTATGTTTGTGTTGGTCTTTTCATTACTTAAATAGAAGTGAAAATCCACTTTGCTGTTGTTGCTTTCTAATCCCACTTATATTTGTTTTTTCAAAATCATTTAAAGATATATTTAAAGCATTTTTTTTCACATTTTTTCAGTACATATTCAGCATTTCATACTCTTTGTGTGTAGTTTTTTCAGCAGCTGAAAAAACTGCATTCAGTGTGACTGAACCTTTTTATCAATGTAGGAATATTGCCCTGTCCTTTGTATTTTGTCCCTACTACTATTTATGATGCCACCAACCTTTGTGTTACCTGCACAGCTTATATGTAATAACTGTTCTGTTAGTTCACTGAGTATATTTCAAATGCAGTAGATTACCTTTGGGCTGTGATCTTCTGCCTCACTTTTAATTAATATTTCTCCACAGCTGTGAGGTACACTTTTGCTAATCATCTATGTGTTCTCACAATGTTTTGCAGCACTAGCATTTTAGTTGAAACACTGAACTGCGATTCATGGTATTAAATTAGGGGAAACTTTGGGTGCCTGACATTACAATTAGACTTTTACACAGTACAACTTCTGATTTTCTGGTAAATTGGTTAGATCTTCCTCTGAATTTCTGTAATCCTGGGGAAAAACTGCAGATGCTACCAAAACTTAATTTTTTGGGACTATTTTACTTTGTGTGTTTGATGTGATATGACTCTTCTGACAACATTACATTTCATTTACATGTGGGTTCTTTGTGACCTTACCCCAGGATACTATGAACCTACTTAACTTTAATTGAATTAACAAACATATCATTCAAAATACTGTTGTGGAAATAAAGTTTCTTTTCCTTTGTATTATTTTTCAATCTATAAATTTAGAGGGTCCTTTTTTGGAGTAAATAAAGATTCTTTGAGCCAGGCAGGAGCAACATCAGTAATTTTGCTATTGGATGTGTAATGCATTTGAACTGATTTCCAGTTGCTTATATTTGAGTCACTTAGGCTCATGTGCAAAAATTAAATTAAGCCAATATTTTGTTCTACAGATCAGCATGATTAAAAGCGGTATATATATTCAAAGATATTAGGCTTAACATGAAACACAGGTTTAATTTCTGTGCTTTTGTTCAAACTCGATCTTGACATCTCAGATGTACCACCAAAGCTTAGTTGGCCTTTCCATACCTTTTTCCTCGACAGGTTTTATTTTGGTATTATCTGAGAATATTTCTGTTCACTCACAGAACTAATCCATTTTGACATCCATGGTATTTTCATCTCTCAATTCTAAGGCCAGTAGTATTTCTGTAAGTAGTAGGTGACACGTTTTTTTCCTGCTGGAAAAAAGCTAAGAAGAGAGTTCGCAATGTGGTATTTCTTCTGAATCACACATTAGATAAGTGCCTAGAATATTATTAAATTTTCGGTGAAGTATAGATTTTCCTTCAAATGTTGAATTCAGTAATTATAAACTCATTTATGATTAGATTTAATGTCTAACACTACAAAAGTAAAAACTCCCACAATATGAAAGAAAATAATCTTAATCTGAAGCTCTGCTTTAAGAAAATCAATGTTGAGAAAACTCCCAACCCCTTTTTTAAGAAAAAGAAATATTCTGATACTGCATTTGAGGTAGTATTGGGAATAATATGCTCCAGAAAATTTAAGACGTTAAAGAAAACGAGGTTAAAATCAGTATTATACCACTAACCACTAATATAAAATTCTTCATCTGTGCACCATCATTGTAATAAAACTCTCAGTGTATAATTCTTAAAACAAGTTCATATTCAGCATTTGGTCTGGAGTAAAGATTGGAAATATCTTGTAAAGGTTTTTTTTTTTGGTGTTTTTTTTTGTTTTGTTTTGTTTTGTTTTGTTTTGTTTTTTTGTTTTTTTGGATGAAAGACTGTGGCTGAATTTGACTAAAGTAATTTTTTTTCCTTAGATTGAGATATTAAGTCACGTGTCTGAGAGCTCTTGTATACCTCTGAAAGAAATCTCTTCTGATTTTTTTCAATTTGTCAAAATTCATTTTAGGTGATATGTTTATGACCACATTATGTGTCTTCATTTCTGAGCTGTAATTTGTCATGATATGAATGCATTTTTCTCCCAAATTTCATACTTAGCAAGATCAAATTATCAGAATTATGAGATTACTGCATTAAAGATGCTTGCTTTCAGAGCCTGAAAGTCTCCATCCTTCATACTTACCTTTTATTTAAAAAAAATTAGAAAATTCTACTTGGACTCACTTGATGTTCAAAGTGACTTCTAATAACAGGAAAAGCTTTTAATATTCTTTAATTACCAAGTGCTATCCATACAGCCTGCTCATTCACTTCCAGCAGAACTGAAATATTTTCTGTAATTTTGGAAGTCTTCTGATGACTGAGAGAAGACACTGTGTAACAGAAGATTCAGTTTTCAAGAGCAAATTTTATGTACCATGTACTTTGCTGTTTTAAGCAGATCATTACTTTGACAATTAGCTAGAAGCAAAGTAATTCACCTTTGGCTTTGGTTTGTGGACAGAACAACCTCATTTGCAACCAATGACATCCTGCCAAATTTCAAGCCATTTATTTCTAACGCATCTTCTCCTAATATGATTACTATGTCACTACTTTTAAAGTAATCAACCAGTCACAGTGACTAATATTATTAATTATTAAGCAGTACTTAAATAAAATATGCTGTAAATATTTTAAAACTTTATTTACTAGGACAACAGCAATTGTAGAAATTAATTTCTTAATAATTATTTGGTTTTTTTTCCACTGATATGGTAAGTGCTGTTTCAAAATATACAGTTAAATAATGATACTTCCAAATGTAAAGAGAAAAAAAAAATAATCCTCTGTCCTGTTACTAAGAACTGAGTTAGCATTAACACACAAGCTTTGTCTTTTCTGAGCTCTGCAGCAGCCCACTGAGGTATAGGAGAAAAGGCTTAAGATCCATGCAACAGGCCTGGTTTCTGTTGAAAGTCTCACTAAAATTATCTTAGATTTTCCTTTAAACTGTCAGATTCAATGAACAATTGCACTGGTATCAAAACTGCATAGAGACAATGGCATTTCTAGGGCTGTTGACTCGTAAGCAGTCTGGAATCCCCCTTAATTCAAACTGCAAAGAGTAATACTTCAGATAAAGCTGTATAGTAACATGCAGTGTACAAATGCTGTTCAAGGGAAATACTAAAGATGAATAAACCAATGTCACTTTTTCCTGGCTAAGGCTCTTCCCTCAGATGAGAGGAGGCCAGGCTGAATCTCTTCAAATTCTGTTTAGCTATCCATATGAGAGGCATGGTTTCAACAGGAAAAAAAATCTTCACACTTTAGTATCTTCATTAGTATTTCCATATCCCTATCTTAGTTGCAAAGAAATTTTTGTATTTGCTGAAAAGAAAAATCTTTCAACTAAGCCCACTGGTGGTTTCTGCCAGAGAATGGTGTGTTCATAAAGTAACTTTTCTCCTAATAAGGAGGAGGAAGAGGGAAGAGATTTCTCCACAAATCGCTATTACTGTCAATACTCTTTTTTAAAATTAAAAGCTGTGTTATGGCTCATCAGTTACCAGTGTTATTTGACCTTATGTTTGACACAGAAAGTGGTCCAATGATCATCATACTTTATTTGCTACATGGGGAATTGCTCTGCACAAGACCATGACTCCCAGTAGCAGTATATTTTGTTAAGTGATTTTAGTTCTGCAAAATAGAATATTCTCCAGTGCTGTCTGCTCAGACTTCTGGCATCAGGGCAGAACCAGGGCCATTTTTTTTTTAACAGGCTCAATAACATAATGAGATTCATGGACAGTGTTGCCATATGTCCTACGGAAGCCAGACTGTGATTCACTGCAATACCTACGAAAATGTCAAAGCAATATTCTGGAGCTCACTTGCTTTTCCCAGAAGACTGAGAACCTGTTCTATATAGGTTCTTTACATCACTTCATGAATCTGAAAATTTTCCAGTGGTGTTTTTTTCTCCATGACTAACATCTGTCTCATAGCATTTCTTCCTTATGTCTCTTCTCTAGGAGAAAGGGAAAAAGTGTGGTCAGAGGATTGTTTCTGTGGGGTTGACTTTTTTTACTATTAGTCTCAGGTATCTGTTTTTTGTTTCATGTTTCTATATTATTGGAGCCAAGAACAAAACTATCTTTGCATGTAAGATTAAAAAGTTATGGTGTGTTTTTATTTGATATAGGAGATTTTCTACAGTATTAGAAAGTATTCTGAGGAAGGAGTCTCCATATTTAAAGATGTGGTATTGTTTCAGTTTACCTGACAACTCAGATCTGTTGGTTATCTCACAACTTTAAACAATCTTGGAGTTGTAAGTCATCTTTTAAGATGTCATAGGCTCAGATCATTGAATACTCTGATTTGTATTTTGTATTTTGTTTGTGAATTGATTTGTTTAATTTTATTATGTCAATGTATGGCAAGTATGAAATTTTAGGAGAAAAAAGGACAAAGAATTCACCAAAAATTTATGCTCTCATTTAAATGCTAGTGTTGGCTGCTGAAGCACATTAACACTTTCCCTAATTCTGCCAGTGCAACAGTCAGTTCCAAAGTGCTGTCTACTCGGTGTAAGCAGAATTAGTGCTGTGTTGATAACTTTCTTGAGAAACAAACAAACAAAAAAATCCCAAATAAAAGTTTAGTTTGCTCTTCCAATCTTGCAAGTCCTGCCATCTCTAAGTTAAATATGAGTTGCCTTAAGTGATGTTCAGTCATTAAACTGAGATCCAAAAAAGGAATTGGCAATGTAATGTTCAAGTAAGGATAAAAAAAAAAAAAGGAAAAAATCACTGTTCATGTCATTTCTGTTTATTGACTCATGCTTTCATTTGCCCCATAAAAATCAAGCAAAACTTATGGACAAATCTTAACTTTCAAAGCATTAAACTGTGAGTTTCTGTTCTTTATTTCAATTGAGATAATATATGGAATTTTAAAAAGTGCTTAACATGCTGCTTGACTGCAAATGTCAGAATTAACTGTGTTCTTAGATGATTTATAGTGGAAAGTTTAAGATAGCAAAATTAACCAAATTTTCTTAAGATTCATGTCCAAGCCCTCTATATCCTCACACAGGGAAACTTTCTTTGGGATCAGTCATTCAAAGTAACATAACCATGAATGCCTCTCTGCAAGTCCAAGGTCTTCAAAACAGTCTCAGTGAAACCAGGAAATTAATTTTCTCAAAAAATATGTTACTGTGCTAAATCATATGCTAGATGATTTATCTCCAAGACACTACCCAGAGTAGTCAAAAAGAAATAATCAAATCTAAATTCTGCTCCTCTGGTGTGAAGTTGAAACACCAGAAACTCCAGCATACTTTATAAGGTATAATATATGTAAGGTATAATACCATATATTAGTGAAACTCTGAGGAAATCTGAGGAAACCAAATTGAAAATCTGTTTGGAATCACTCCACTATTAAAATACAACTTCAATACCTAGGTCCCCTTTTTTCCTAATTGTAGATTGATCAGGAACTTATGAAGGGTCTCTCAGATTAAAGTCATTACAACTGTATAAAGTCTTTGCTTCAGCTCTTGTTTCTGTACAGTATTATTTTTGTCTTTTGCTTGGTTAGCTTTTAGCTTTGTTTTCTACAAAGCAGTTTTGCAGAGCCAGAATTAGGTTAAACCCCATTAATGACTATGTATCTAGAGCAGTTAACCAGTTGGAATGAGTTCAGTGTTGGAACACTCTGTACTTTATAATTGTTAAGAGCTGGCATGCAGGGAATTATTTTCCATGGAACTGAGATTCTCTTGGCAGCTTGCCCTGGTACTCCAGCACCTCACCACAGAAAGAAGACATCTCAGCTTTACGTGGAAGTTTCCTGTGCGTTGTGGGCATGGACATACTGCCCAGAACAGCATTGTATGAATATATATTATTTCTGATTTTTTTTTTTAAAGATATTTCTAGGGCTAGCTAACCTGTCATACTCCCAGAGAGAAATCCTTTTCTCTTATTCAATTATCTGGAAATCACTTTTAATTAAAACTGCCTTCAAGGTTATATGCATCACAAAATTATTAAGATTTCAACAGCTGAATAGACAGACTTGCTATAAACATTTATAAAAATCATAGGTGACGGAATGAGAATTCTTACTCCATTATCCATGTGACTTCACAAAGTCTTTTCTGCTTCCATTTCATCAAGGATTCTTTCTTTTTGCAGGCCTTAGATCTCTGATTGTGTCCAATAAGGAACTTTTAGAAGCAGGGCAACCCTAAATTTTAAAAAAGACAACTTTGTATTTGCACATTCAGGTAAGTTTAATCTTCCTCCATGAAACTTTTAAATTTCTTTCTTATTTGCAAGACAATTTTGTCAGTTCTTTCAATTAGTGTCAGTTCTTACTCTCATAGACTTTAGTATTTTTCCTAGACATCATTTCCTGTGTGTGACTGCTGAATTAACAGCCTTTTGTCTCAGAAGGAATCAATTACCTTCTTTGTAACTCAAGATACGCCTTTCAGTATGAAGTGTCTTTCCTGCTGAATCTTATCTATTAAAGTAATCTGTACTTTAATGAAAATACTTGACACAGAAATATAAATAGGTGAATGGATATAACTCATTAATTGATTTTAATTAAAAAACAGACATTATGGTAGGTAGCCTGTTCAGAATGGTGTGAGGTGATTAACCTGGAAAATTTTCTTTTAAAGCTACTATAAAAGGCCTTTAGTCTCTTTGTGCCATTCCCTCTTTCTGCTTACACTGACTAATACTGTGCTCTGAAAAGAACATCTGGAATTTTACAGAAAAAGCCCTAAAATAAGAGATACCTGGAGATCTGGAGGAATGGGCTATTTTGGAGGAAAAGAACCTTAGGTAAGGCCTCTCCCTATGAGCAAGGACTTTGTCTAAGGGTTCTGTCTTTTTGTACTTCTCTGTGAGGTGCAGGAGGGGATTCTGCCCCGAGTTTTAAGGGCTTAACAGCTAGGTCATAATGGAAGAAGCACTGAAACCACACTATTAGTTCAGCTGGTACAGTCTGGAGAATAATTTTCCTTATCCCTGTCTTCATCAGTGGAAACAGAAGCAAAGCCATAAAAACTCACCCACAAGTTATTATTTGGGAATGGATACACTATTGTTGATCAAGATAATTTTAAAAAAGCCAGCAAAGAGAGCCCCCATTTGTTCACAATGGAGGGAATTTATGGGTGTGTCCAGTATCCACATATCAACCAGGATAAGGCTCTCACCCACTGTAATTGGATACTTACAATTCAAGTGTGAATATATGAATATATTTGACAGTGTTTGATGTCTTGGCTGGTATTTTGAATTTTCTCTTTTCCTCATTTCTCATGCAGGACTGATTTTAAACCCTGATTTTATACATTGTTGGTTAGGTTGTTGGGCTTTTTTTTTTTGTGAGATTCATTTCCTCACAAACAAAAAAGATGCTATAGTTAAACTGCTTTTTGTTCAGAATTCTCAAATGAGGCCAGGTGCTTGAAAGATAAGCTTCCTACAAAGGGTTTAGTTTAATTAACAAAGTCAGAGATGAGAACATGGGGGAGACGAAGTCCACTGGTTAAACTGTTGCAGGTATTAGCCTGCTGGATTTGCAGAAGTCATCTGCGTCCTGAGGAAGATTGTGTCCTGTTCACAGACGACTTTGGAAAGGGATACTTGGATTTCAGTTTGCTATTTTATATGGTAAAAAATAGATTCTGGTTTTAAAAGATATGGAAAGCAATTGGTCCATACTATGGGTAAAAAAATCCATTTGACTCATCTTGGCACTTCGAGAAGATGATTTTAAAAATAGTTTAACAATTAAAAGGAAATGGTGCAATATTTTATATCAATACCAATATGTACCTCTAAGTTTGATGTTTCTATAAAACATCAAAGAATTAATTTACATTTTATTGGTCTTATTTCCTTAGGCAGGGGGAAGCAGCTTGAGACTTTTGAACATTTCTATAGAGTCAACCCCTCTGCTTCTGTTTTCTTAGTGAATAATATCTCCTAGGGAAAATATAATCAGCTTTCTTTAATCAGTTTAGTTGTATTTTATTCCTTTGCCTAGCCTTTCTTGGTATATATACTGCCTTGGTACATATGTCTTAAATATTTTTCTGTTTGCTATTCTCTTACCTGGTATTAAATAATGAATATTTCATTTTACTATTTTCTTTTCCACTCTAATCTGTGAATAGACAGCGAGCTAGAATGATTTAAAGTGGACTATGACTTGTGCTGGGATAGCAGCCCTAGGAAAGGGAAGCTGCATTCAATGAAAATTCTGTCTCTTACTGATGGAGGCACATCTTACTGGGGCTATCCGGCTATGATCATTCAAGTGACTGAAACAATAAGCTGTGTTTGAGTGACTTGATCACTTGAAAATCAGATGAATAAGGCTCTGGCATTTGTTCTCTTGCCAGGTGTGAGGGGTTGATTTTGTCTGTATGCCAGGTGTCCAGCAGGCTACTCTATCTGTTCCCCTTCTCCTGGTGACAGGGGAGAGAAAATATGATGGAAAACAAGTCATAGGTCAAGAAAGGCTGTTTAGAGCAAAAATGGAAGGTTCCACAAGCACATGCAAGGAGAAAAACATAGAATTTATTTTCTACTTCCCATGCACAAGCAATGCTCAGCCACTTCCCAGGAAGCAGAACTTCAGCTGTGACAAACTGCCCCAATCCCAGTTACGGACAAGGCTGGTCAGCTGCTCACTCTTACACTCAGTCATCAGCCCAAGCAAATTCCTTTTGGCAGGGCAGGGTCTCCATCACTTCTGGCTGAAAGTAGTGTTCACAACTTCTGAAGCCTTTTCCCTTTCAGCTTTGGAGGGAAGGGATTTTTCTTGTCTTGATAGTGCAATATTAGGTTATTCTTTTGTCTGATTTACTTAATTGCATAATGTTTTTTTTTTTAATCCATATTTGTTGAAGCCTTTCAATAATTTAACATCATACATATGCTTTCTAAATTCACATAATTATTTTTGTATTCTGTTATAAATTGTTTAGTACATAAACTTGTAAAATATTGACATGTAATTGATATAATTTTCATTTTGAAACCCTTCCATGTCTTGATCTGTCAGTAGAGGACTTATTCCCTATGCAGCCATGAGATACATGTAACCAAGGTTATTCTTTCCACTTGAAAATACCAAGCTTTGATACCATTGCTGGAGCTAGGAGACTTAATTTTCTTCATCACTGCTCTTTATGTCTCACATCATAACCATAATCTGTTTATCTAAGGGCTAATTGGTTTTCACTTTCTCAGCAGCAATGTAGGTATTCAATACATAGACCATTTTCTACATAAATTGCTTTAGCAATATTGTATATTGCTGAATTATGCCAGTATATTCTTAAATTCTACATGCCTAGCCAAATTGAAACTCTGAGGAAGACAAACATGTACTTTGACTAGACATTCCTTACATTTGGAAACTGGAATTGGTAACTCTGCTGTATTTGATTTGCATCTCTGTGTATTTGTTTTATGCTGGATGGCATATGCATTCACATTCAGATTTACAAACTGAGAGGCACAGTTTTTACCACTATTAAGTTAGAATTTTAAAGCAGAGGAATCCCAAACACTAGGACAAAGGGTTTTTCTGAATTTGTAGATGGAAACCGAAAAAGGGTGAAACTGTTACTTGTTCAATAGTTCTTTTGGACCACAAATGCACCAGCTTCCTTTAGGATGCATCCTTGGAGCTATATAGGACATGACAGGAACAGACAAGAAAAATGGTCCTTACACTGTAGTGAGGAGTTGTAGTCGGAACAGAAGAATCAAGAAGAGATAGTAAAAGGAGAGTTCTGTATTCTGAATTTTCTACCAGAATTTGAATTCTCTAGGGACTAAAGACAGGAAATTACAGTTTAAACTTCCTCAAGTGTTTTGGAAATTGCCAGGAAAAGTTATTGAAGGTGAGAGGAAATGTCATTGTAGGTTGAAAATCTCATCAGGGATAGCATCAACTATATAGCCAAAGCAGGCAATTGTATCAAAACAGAAAATCTTGATTTAAAAAAAGGGGAAAAATGAAGCAAAATCCAACAACCCTGAAAGATCAGAAATGAAAAGATATGTGCTGGTGGTGGAACTTTCTTTTCTGCTGCTGTATGCTTGTGAAGATGTACTGTCTTCCCCTTCAACAAATTCACCTTTAAAAAATGCTGCACAAGTTCAAATGAGTATTTGTCTAATACACTGAAAGGAAAAGGCAACATGTCCAGCAGCAATGGTATGTTCATAACAGCACTAATAAGGTTAGCATTTTATTTTCATACAATTCCTACAATGAAGCTAATGTTTTCCTGAGGGAAGGAATTTAAGCTGGATGATAGCCTTTTTGGCAGACACTCATAAGACAAAGACTGACCCAGGGTTACTGTGAAATCTCTGAAACTTCCTGTTAAAGATATTGTCCAAAGATGAGTGTATATACTGCTAAAAGGATAACATATATATCTCAAGATTTATGTGAAGTTGTTCTCAAAAACAAAATGAAATATATTGTTAATGTACTAACAGCCAAAGAAGAATAAAATAATTTTGCATGGCAAGGTAGGTAGTAGAATGTGAATTGTCTCCATAGCCCTAAAGATTTAGGCTGAAAAGTTTGATTGATAGTCATATTTTACAGATTTAATTTCCAGCAAATAATTTTGGTTCTCGATGTAGCTGTGTTTTCTGCCAGGTGGTAGATTTCTTAGTAATTTTGAAGAGTGAAAATAACTAGGTAAGATGTTTAGATAGAAATAAACAGTTTTATTAAAGAAAAAACCCCCCAAAACAAACAAACAAACAAACAAACAAACAAACAAAAAAACCAAAAACCAAGAAGTCCCTACTATATAAAAAGAAGAAACAGACAATACAGAAATAAAAGAGAAAAAATTAAATTTTAAAACAACAAAAAATTATTTGCTAATAGAATTAAAGTCATGAAAATGAATATAATCTGGTTTAATAAAATGAAATAATCTGCAAAAATGATAATTTAAGCCTTTGTCTTGAACTCTGTTCAGCTGTAATTGCCAGTGTAAAAAACCAACCAACTAACCAAAAAAAAGAAGTATTAGCATGAGTCAAGGTTCTTGCACACATTATTCTGTTTCTGGAGTGTTTGTGAATATCACTCTCTTATTCTATAATTAAATAATTGTCTTTTAAATGCTCTATTACATTTTGTTATTATTTAAATTTTTTACCTCTTTTGGACTGAATTATTTTTCCTCCAGGGATCAGTGAAAATATATCTGCATTACTCATAGATTTTTTTTAATAAACTTCCTTGTGTTTAACTCTTGTTTACACACAAAAACAGTAAAAGTTTTGTCTGAGCTACAGAAATAAACTTTAAATCCTACTTTTGTAAAGTTGTGGCCTTACCAACTTAATATTTTCTAAATGTTTGCAAAATCTTGTAAAGCTCCAAATTGTTTTGTTTAGATTTCTTCATCTTCTAATAATTTTCCTGATGTTTTCACCCCAGAAAAGGAAAAAATTAAAACACATTAAACCACATTAAATTAAACACACATTAAAAGCTATGTTTATTTGTAGAAAGAAAAACTATTGCAACTTTCTGTTACTTGGTAAACATGGAAGAAAAACATCTTTGAAAGACTGTTCTGGAAATTTAGCTGTCTTACTATTATAGTGGGTTTTTTCACTGCCATCATCATTGCTGTGGTTATGCAATATAAAATACTCATTTTCTCCCGGATACACAAAGTTATAAGTTCAGGAGATAGCAAATTCATATTTATTACTATGACTGATAATTCAGGTCTTTGCTGGAGGCAGTTAACTCTGTGGTGATAGAGTCCATTGCCAAATTGTAGCTTTTCTTTCCCAAGTGCTGCCAGGAAACTTCTCCATACCATTGTAGAAGGTCCCATCCTGTCTTTGTGCAGCTCATCAGGAAAGCCTCTCTCCTCACCTCAGTCACAGGAGTGAAAATCTCCCCTGTTACTCTCAAGTAGTTTGGAAGCATTATAACAATTCTGGTTTCTGTCTAGCATACAAAACTGCTGGAAAGTAACATTCATGTGCCCACAGCTGAATAAAAATCCTGTTGAAGGAATTATTTGAACTAGAAAGCAAGAGGAGCTGCATGGAGGCCATGTGTTGAGCTCCACGATTCATTTCACAGTAGTTTTTGTTATCTCTGTCCCCTCACAAGAATTTAAATATGTTGATAGCACTAGCACCACATATAAATAACTTATGTTGATTGTTCCTTGCTGAAGTTTCTGGAATGGGCAAAATTTCCAGGAGTCTTAGTCTTACAATTTGCAAGTTGTCATGTGGGGTTTTCTTCTCAATGTAAGAAACAGAACGGAAATACTTGCTAAAAAGTACCCTACTTTAAATTAACATCTCAAGGACCAGAAGAGCTCATATAAAATGAGAAGACTCTCTGTTGTTGTTTTTCCACTGTTTGGCTAGTGTTTCCACCAGTGTTCTGTTACACTGAATGTTTTTCCCAGCTGTAAGATGAGGTAACTCCTCCTCACATCCATGTTATCCATAGCATCTCTGGTTACATCTCTATGATTCCTCCTGACAACATGCATCAACTTTTTGGTGATGTAAACCTTCTCTGAAAATGTTAGATCTTTCCTGTTGGGTGCCTATTCCTGGTGCATTATGATGCTTATGCTCCTCCTGTTAAATAACCTGTCTCCTTTTGGTGCTGATTGTTCACAGCTGAATTGCTTAATTACAGTCTATGCTGCTATAGGTTCAAAGCTAAATACAAGAGAGAATAAATTGTCTGATAGCAATTTTGGCCAGCTGATGGCCAAATGTGTACCTAAATTAAATTTCTTCTACAAAAGCAAATAAGTAAACAAATAATAATCTAACAAAACCTATCAAATGTGGTAATGATGTTAAAATGGGAACCTAATTAGCTTCTCTATTATAATCATGAAGCCAGACTGGATCACACTGAGTATTCATTTATGAATCTTTCAACTATAGTACAGAAAAACAAATACTACTACCCTCAGTTCCTTTGACCCAGAAAAAGGATCCAGACCAGAAGTACCCAAGAACACAGGTGTATTTTTAACACAGTGCTTCATGGAAAAGAGCTTCAGTTTTCACAGTTCTTGACTTTATATAGAATACTGGCATGGAATCTAATGGAAAAAGAAAAAAGTTATTTTTCCCTAATGTCTCCCTGCAAAAAAGGTTTTGTATCCCCACTCTGTCTATTAATTTGCAGAATAGCATAGTACTATCCCATACAGTTGCTGTTAAAATTGTTTACTGTTTAGAACAAGAAGTACCTTCTTGCACATTTCCGTGTTGAGCATGATGCCCTGACAGAGATCTGCTACAATTCTTTTGTTTGGTTATTAGGCAGATTTTTGGGCTGCATTTCCAATCTACTCTTGTAGCTCACTAGGTAGTTTTTGCAAACTAAATGCACCTTTAAATATTTTGGAGCATGAGACTACTGTGTGTTCTCACAGCTTGACTTGCAAAGAAATGGTAAAAAAAAAGACTGACAATATGTTGCTGTTAAAAAAAGGGTTCATTCAGATAATCCCAGTAACTCTGGAAGATCTACACCTGCATAATTCACAATAATTTATGGGAGTAGTGTCTAGGAAGATGCTAGGGGCTGAATTCTTTGCAGGAGTTTTATTCAGCACCCATAAATTACACTTTGCCTTTGTAAGTATACTGCCTCCTTGATCATAAAAGCACACCCCTGCTTTCTCCCAACAGAGGTACTCATGTTTCTCCATCAAGTTACTCTGTCTGGGTCCTGCTGAATTTCACCACTCCTCCTGTTGCTCTCTCCAACCTCTACCTCACATCCCTTTCCATCAAGACAAAAAGGAGATATTTTCCTGTCTCTAATGAGCCCTGAGCAAAGTGATTATTGATCATAACTGGAGTGTCAGTTTGTTTTGTGGAGATGTTCTGACAGATGTTTAGATGATTTGTCAGAAAAAGAGGACTCATTTGCTTGTAGACATGCGTGATAATTTCGGCTGTAACAGCTTCACTGTGTTCATGAGAATCTGGAAGTTTTGAATCTGTTCCTCAAATCCTTCCTAGACTCAGATGGTTTCCATATGAATGTTTGCCACTTCAAAGCTAAGCTCATGCTTAGATGTATTTCCTGTTCGTGTCCTTAGTTAAGATACAGCAAAAGAGTCTAATAAATAAATGGAGCCAGGATGGGGAGTTTTAATCATTTATTGCTTGTATGAAGTGAGCTATTTTTCATTGCAATTCTGTGGGCATAAAGCTTTTGTTTAGCAGAGAATGATACTCCTGACAGAGAAATCATTCATTGTTAACTAAACAGCCCTTGGAAACTCCTTAAAATTTACTTGTTGGGGAATTCTTTCCAATAAGTATTTTTTAATACATGTGATTTTTCAACAGTCATTATTCTGGTTTTGTTGCTTACCTTTAAAAAAAAAACCATATTCATTTAATTACATTAAAATTTGTTTCATAAGCATGAAAACATATCTTACTTCGAATTCCAACAAATAATATTATCCAAATATAATTATAAATTATTGACATTCCAATGTAACAATTTTTATTATTTATTTGAAGATTGAATATCTTTTATACTCAGTAGTATATTTTGTACAATGTCTTTATCCACATTAAGTTTTGATATTTAACATGAAAATAAAATCTCAGTTGCTCTCTATAGGCACCTCTGAAATGAACCGTTTGCTTCATGTTACCAAGGAAACAGATCTTTGCAAAGATATAAGGCCACTTTGATGTCATTGTAAACCACTAAAGTGGAAATCTTTAGTGTTTGTCAGCCTCTTGAGAGTAAGCAGTTTGCTCTAATCAAAATGAATATAAAATTATTCTGAGCATGTAGAAATGCAGTATTCTTGAGGCAAGCATGCTCACTAGTAACCACACAGATTTTTTTCAAAAATGATCCAGGACCAAAAGAAATCTGATTACACTTTATTGAAAGATACATAGATATGTAGCCCTGCATATTGCTGAGCAATTTCGTTCCTGAAAATTTAAATTGGCACATGTATAACAAGTTGAAAATATATTATTCAATTCAGCTGCATATTGTGAGTTGCTCAAGGGGATAAAACATGTTTATTTTTGAAACTCACTAACAATAACATGATTGGAACATAGTGGTGGGGGGAACCCCCAATGAATAACTCCTACTGTTCAGGGCTACACTGTGAATTCAGAGAATAAGCCAAATCCCTTTGTGTGAAATGGCCTCAGAAGCATTTCTGCTTAGGGGGTGGAATGACTGACTAAGTCACAAAAATAGCAGAAAGGATCTACCAGGAAAAAAATAACTCTCATTTGAAATATAAAATCCCATCTCTGTGAATATGGAAGGTCAGTTTTTGCCTATCTTTACTTGAGAAGTTAAATATAATAGTAACAAAATCCCAGACAAAGACAGAGAGCTGTTTAATGCTTTTCAAAATGTTTCTCTGGCTCCAGGAGCTAGAAAGGAGTACCCATAAACATATGTTAAATCAACATTTTGTCATTGGAAATATGGCCAATAGAAATTAAGGAAAATGTGAAAAATTAGCATTATACTTTGGCATCTCATTGAGACCTAGAATCTTTATGCTTGACTATTCTGCTCTCAGTGGAAGCAGCTGGATTCATGATTGGGGGAGAAGAGAAGAGAAAGTTGGAAAGTACTTTTGGGGAGTGAGGGAAGAGGAAAGTAAGAGAAAAGATGGAAACAAATTTTAAAACAGAGCAGTGGAAAAAATGAGGCTGTAAATGACATAGCCTGAAACCATCAGCTGCAGAAAGCAGGGAGACAGGGCATACATCCACAGAAGAGATGCAAATAAGAACCAAAAAGTATAGCAGTGAAGTCAATTAAAGATACTACCAAGAAGTGGTGGGAGTAGAGAGCCGTTGCTTACCAAGAGAGTATGGCTGATTGTATGTGGCTGGTTTTTTGTTGTCACATGCTCTCTTCACTTTCCAACCTCCTTGTTTATTTGCTGGACATAACGTAAAGATAGGACACTTAAACACTCACCACTGTGTTAAACACATTTTGCTAAATAAACAACAGATTACCTGTGTTTGTTTAGTGGACTGTAGGCTTTTGCTTAAGTAGTGCATTTCATCTCTTCAGTACCATCAGGAATGGAGTCATTGTATGTATTATTATCACAGTTTCACCTTACAGATTGGTTAATGTCAGCCCCAGTACTGCTTAAATTCCTTATCTTTCCATGAAAACACTATTAAAAGCACTTACTACTTCATTTACACATACCTCAAAAGCACAAGAATGTTATTGAAATGCTCTCTTATGTTAAGGATAAATAGTTATATATATAGATTTTTATATTTCCTTTAAATTATTCTGGCCTCCTGAAAAGTCCAAAGAAATTAATTGTTAATATCTGATGAATTTATTTTTGCCAGCTGGAACAGCTATCATTTTCTAAAGGTATAATAATATAAACAACAAAGCTATGAACCTACAAAACAGATCTATAAATTTCATCTTAGCCATATACAATTGCACCTGTATACAGTTTTCCTACGAGACAGAAGAAAAAAAAAATACTGCTGCTCTGCTTGATATTGATAAAATAGCATTTTAAATACCATGTGCATGATAAGTCCAGTTCAAGAGGTACATAAATCTATGCTAATGCATATAGGAAAATCTCTGCTTTTTTAGCCAATAAAAACCACTGCTTTAAAGATATATATTTATTTTTTATAGAAAAAATTGGGAGTGAGAGATAAATTACAAAGAAGGAGAATAAATATTCTCTAGGTCAATGGTGACATAAAAATAGGAAGGCACTACTGATTTAAAAAGATCTTAACCTGTAAATCAGAAAGATGTTCCAATTATGAAAAGAAAAATTTTCTAAGCTAGCTTTCCTACGAGCATAGTGGGAGAAAACAGCTGATTAATTTTTCAGTGTATCTTTGGTATTTTTCTTACCTGGATTGTGTATAACTGAAAGAAATGCTCTTTGATCTGTGAAATCACTTCCAGTTTTTTATTTCTATTTACTGTAAGAATCTGATTGGAAGGTGTGCCAGAAAATTGACAGCTAATCTCTATCAATCATGTAAGAAACACAGGCTTTATAAATGCACACACACACAAAGTCTGCAATGTCTGCTGCCTTATGCTGCTGCCTAAGCATCAGGTACACACAAACTGAGCTGGATACACAGAAATTCCATCTTGTAAAGTCACATGAACACCATGAGATTAATATGTACTGAATACTAAATACATAAATACTGGCTGGGTCTTACCCCAGTTTTAGCTGTTTAAAAATGAGGTGTCCAGACTAAGTCATGGCTCTTTTTGAGTTCTGTGCAGTCAGCCCTGGCAGCATATACATACCTGCCTTATACACCTTTTTTATAGTGAGGTTGATTCTTTTCTCCTTATCGTTATAACTACTGCCTTAGCTGGCTGGCTTAAATTAAGTAATTTTAATTACTGTCATAAATCTGCAATTTCCCTTTGGAAACTGTGAAAGGAATTTTTGCAAATCCCACATAGAATTTAGTGGCAATAGTTTATTTTTAGTAATGATTACTCTGCTAGGTGTTCAGTTAATATGCACAGTGGGACACAGTGAACTAGATTAAAGAAAATCTCTGTAGAGAATTAGAGATTCCAGCTGGATGGGATAATGAGGGGACTGACCTACAACTCCACACTATCTGGTGCAGGCAGCAGGTTGGCAACATCCAGGGATCAGCTGAAAACTTCCTGCTAATGAAGGCCAGCATAAATCCCCAAATAGCTTCATGCAAGTCAGCAGGCAGTTGACCACCTACTTTGATGAATAGAGTCTCTTGTGACATGATCTGTATCACAAGCAACTGTGCTCAGGAAAAGTGGTTGGAGGAACTTGCCCCTATTGGAATGGCAACTCATATCTAAAGTTCGTGTTTCTACCTGATTCTGGGGGAAGGAGGGCACAGTGCTAGCAGCAATTCTTACAGCTCTGCCTCTATTCTGAAAATAAAAATACTGCTAGCCAGAGATGATACACGTGCACAAAACAATGATACAAGGTATTTCATACTTATGTGTAAAGGTACTTTTCCTCTTGGCCAATACAAACAATCAGTGTATTCTATAGGGGAATACTGGTGACAATAAAGGGAAAACAACACTTAACATGGCTTGTTTGCAGAAGAATTCCAGTCATATATGTGTCAATCACCAACCAGTACTTTTTGCTACTTATATATTGCAGACAGCATTCAGCTTGTAGCTTTACACAGAGGTAAGTCCTAGCTCTACCACACCATCCACTGCAATCAAATTCCAGAATTCAAAAGCTTGTGAATTTAAAATTCAGAAAACAATGACAATGCCTAGATTCCTGTAGACTTAATGACTCTATTATTCTCTATCTAGTAGTGTACTTTGCTTTTAATGTTAGTGGGGTAAGAAATACTTTTAACAGATAAGTTTTTCCACAAGACAGACTTTCCTAGCTGGGGGAAAAAAAAAAAGCAGAGAATCTCAGTAATGTACCAGCAGGATATCATGCCAGCACATTTGATTCTTTCAGGGAAAAAAAAGGAAGACATAAAGAGAAAAAAAAGTAAGGACAGAATGGCAAAATTATAATGGAAGTAGGAAGTTATATGCATTATATTAACCAAACAAACTTTGTGCTGAAAAATTAGTGTAAAGAATGTCATGCAGAAAGAATCACATGACATTAGGAAATGGAATAACTGAAAAAAGAAAAATTTTAATATGGATTAGTAGTACTAGGAAATTTGACTAGAGTAATAATAAAAATGCAGTGCCTTTTGCATGAACGTTTTTGTGCCAACTAGGATTTCTGATGTAAACCTCATCACAGGAAAGCTTCTTCATATTGATATCACATAAAAGAGGGACTTTATTATGACTAGTGACAAAGTTGAAACTACTGATACAATGAGGACCAGAAAAGAAAAAATGTAATCATAGAAATCCAGTGACATACAGTCTGAACAGAGAAGTACAAGTTATATAGACATGGAGATATAGAAATGGAGAACTACCAAGGAATAAAGATAAGCCAAAAAGACACAGCAGGTTCTTAGGACAATTATATGGTTTCATCTTCTTCTATGGAAGGACTGGAAAGCAATGAGAATGCAAAAAAACCAAGCAAACAAGAAGACTGTCTTTAAAGATAAGCTTTGTAAATTAAAAATTTTATAGAGCAACATTCTGGAAAAAACATTATTAGATCTGAGGACCAAGGATATCCCTTCCAATCACAGATTTGTATTTTGAGAATGTTGGAAAACATATGCTTGTATGTCAAAGATGGCTGCATCTTTATTCAGCAATATGTGCACTGCACTTGGAGAAGGTTGTGAATATTTTAAGGTACCTGAAAATGAATCAAAGACCATTCACATGCCTTGTTACCCAAAATGAGATAACAGAAGCCTTGGGAACAAATTGCAATAATTATTTTTGAAACGATTCCTAGGACATGGTCTATTTCTGCTGTTGTATATGAAGCAACAGATTTCTACAATAAAAAAGCCAGCTCTGTTTAGCCAGAAGCCTTCCCATTTCAGATGAACTCTCATCAACATCTATAGGTAAGCTTAGACTTGTAAGGATGCATAAGAAATGAGGAACTGAGCCCATGGAACAGCAGCTGATTTTAGCTGTCTCCATAGTGTTCAACTACATTAGAAATCCTGAATCTTCTTGAAAGATTAGATGTTTCAGCAACAAAGGTCAGGCTTTTATTAAAATCACATATAATTCACAGTCCAGTTGAGTCCAAAAAAGCTACAACTTACCTTGAAAAATTAGTAATTGAGCTATTGAGAATGCTTGGATAATTCAGGAAAAGTTCACCAAGTAATAAAAATAGAGACACCTCTAAGTCAAGTTTGGTAAAGATGGCTTTCTTTCAATATAAGTTATTTTACAAAGGTCAGCATTTGACAAGGATTTGAAGTGGAAGACTAAAATCTTAATAGCCTCATAACATATCCAACTGTGATAGAAGGTACATATTCCCAATTTTCAGAAGTTTTGTCCATTACTTAGCCTACAGAGAGATCACTGATTTCAGCAAAGAAAGATACTAAACTATTAGAGAATGTCCAAAGGAAGGCAGCAAAGACAGTGAAGGGCCCTGAGGAGAAGCCACATGAGGAGCAGCTGAGGTCACTTGGTCTGTTCAGCCTGGAGGAGACTGAGGGGAGTCCTCATTGCGGTTACAACTTCCTCATGAGGGGAAGAGGAGGGACAGGCACTGATCTTTCTCTGGTGACCAGTGACAGGACCTGAGATAATGGTCTAACTTTTTGTCAGGAGAGGTTTACGTTGGATATTAGGAAAAGTTTCTTGCCCTAGACAGTGGTTGGTCACTGGAGCAGAATCCCCAGGGAGGTGGGCACAGCATCAAGCCTGTCAGTGTGCAAGAAGTGTTTGGATAATGCTCTCAGGAACATGGCGGGATTCTTGGAGGTGGCCCTGTGCAGGGCCAAGAGTTGGACTTGAAGAGCCTTGTGGGTCCCTTCTAACTCAGCTGATTCCAAGATCTCAATATTTGGCAATTCAACAACTATACCAGGGCCCTGAGGGCACTAAAGATGGGGGCTCTAATTAGCCTGCCCAGAGACCTCGCCACACCCTGCTGGTGGCCAGGTCACCTCCAGCCTCAGGCCTGACCTTCCTCTTAGAATAGCTGAGTAACATTCTTTTTTTGGGCCTATTTCCTTTTGCTCCTGGCTGGGCTCTGTGTTTTTATGCTGGACCAATATTTTGCCACATCTAGGACTATGGAGAGAGCCTCTCACTCACAGTCAGCTCTGCTCTCCTGGCACAACCTGACCTCAGGTCCCAGATCCCAGCCTGGAGGAAGTGGCTGACTCTTGGTGCTCTCTGTGCTGTAGTACAATACAAAAAGAAAAATAAACAAACAAACAAAATCAAAACCAAAAAGCCAAAACAAACTCCCCCCCAAAAAAACCCCAAACAACCAGAAAAACTCCAAAGAAATCAAAGTCATTGGAGCTAATGCTGCAAGGTGGTACAGCTTCAACACTTGCTTGTCTCTATGAATCACACAATCACAGACTCATCAAGGCTGGAAGATATCTTCAAGTTCATCTAGTCCAACTATCAATCTAGTACCACCATAACCACCCACAAACGAGATCCCCAAGTTGAATGTTTGGTGGGAAAATCCTGGCTAAAGTGCAAACCAGAGTGAAACTGCTGAGTTACAATTTCGAGGTTCTACAAGAAATGTTAATGGTATTTTTTCTTTAAAATTGTTTTTTCCTTATACTTCTGATTTCTCTTTGCCTTTTATGAGTATTAAACCAGTGTCATCCTCAATGCCATTATTTCATATTTAAAACATTCCTATGAACTGCAAAAATGGCAAAATTTATATTTTTTTCTCTGTTTCTTCTGTAACTCCCACAAGCCTGCTAGTGAAGGGTATATGAATTGAGTACCGGTGTCATGAGGTTGAGACCAAACATTTTAAAAGCTTGAAGATTTTGCAGAATACTCTGCCTTTAATGACAGCACTGGAAAGGTTTCAGTCATTAATCAGAGAGTTTTGGTATTGGATATTGAGGAAATGTTTAAAAAAAAAGACAGTGAGAAATACTGGGCAGGTGATAGGAAGCCATAACAGCAGAATTACCTTTGCAGAATTAGTGTCAACAGCTGTCTTAGTTAATCATGCTCATGTCCCATTTTGAAGCGTGTGTCAAAATGGTTGAACCATGTGGTGGTATAAATATCAATGGTGGGAAGTCAGGGGACAATTAACTCTGAGAAATGGAGGAACATACCCTTTGTATATCTTCCGTCTTTTTATTACCAGATTATAGTCTTGGTTCCTATTATGCTCTTAACCCTTCTCAGAGTTAATTATGAACCTATGAAATGAATGGATGCTAATAAGGTCTAGTAACAAAATCTCAGGTAGACAGAATCACCTCTCATCATTGGTCTCTAGATTTGTTTCTAAGTCGGCTGGCTGTTCTGAGCTGACCTATCCTGCTGGTCGGATTACTGTCTTAGGTAGTTCTTGCTATGAATGGAAGCTGACTAAAAATTAGTAGGGACATCAGGAAGACTCCCCCATAAATGAAGACTAGCTTTGTGGTTTGTTGTTGTTGGGTTGGCTGGTTATTTTTTTTTTCCTGACACACTCAGAATATCTGGCTTTACGTTTTAAATTACTGCAGTGAGTGAAAGTGCAAATGTAGATTCATCAGCAAAGCCACAATAGTAGGTGAATTAAACTAAAGATTTTGGGCAAGTGCATTTTCTAGGCATTTTTCCTGGTACGCAGTGCGATGGCAGTTTGTTTTCACTTATCTTATTTCTCATCAATTCTCTTGTTTCTAGCAAGAAGACAAGTGAATTGTGGCTGATTTATAAAACTTTAGAGAGGCCTGATGGTGTAACCTTTAATTTCTTTTCAGATTCAGACATTATCTTATAGCTTTGAAATGGTTACTGCTGCTGCCTAAAAGATTTTAAACATATTTTCTGACTCCCTAGTCAGAGTCTAGGTCCACTGCTATTTTGAAGGACATTGTTTCCATGTCATCTCAAACTGTTATCTGTTATTAGAGTAATAGGAGGAAATGGAAAAAATAGTTGCAAATTTTGGAAGCTGTCACATTCATGCCATCATTAATTTTGATTTATTTACTTTTATGTTGGAAGCATCTCTGTAAACAGTAGCAAGGAGAAGTCAGAAAAATGTCAGGTCCTATATAAAAAAAAGAGAGGATAATTAAACAGGAGGGAGGAGATGAAAACAGCAATTTAAATGCCAGTACAAGTGACAAGCTTGTTAACCTGCACAGTCCATGACAAATAAGAACAATTGAGATGGGTGTAGCAGTGGAGGTAGAAGAAACTCAATCAAGTTTTAAGCAAAAATATAGAGAATAAATCTTTACATCTGCAAGTAATACAGAAGCTCTTCTGTGCTCTGTGTACCAATGTTATAGGTCAACAGAGTTTGGTTTTTAGTTGAGGAAGAATATAGAATATTGCGCTGTCAGGACCTTAGATTTCTTTGGAAAGGACGAGGAACCTATCGAGGGCCAGTCCTTGTCTATTGGCATGTAGTTTGACCATTGAGAAAACAGAATACAGCTTTTGGCAATACCCATTTAAAGCTGAGGCCCTGTCCATGCACTCTCCCGTTCCTCCCGGTGAGCCACCAGGTAACCTCATGGGCTGCGGCGGGGCCGGCTCTGCCTTGGGCCGGGCCGGCCGGGTCTGCAGTACCCGCTGCCCTGGGAGCCCGGCTGGGTCTGCAGTACCCACTGCCCTGGGAGCCCGGCTGGGTCTGCAGTACCCACTGCCCTGGGAGCCCGGCCGGGTCTGCAGTACCCGCTGCCCTGGGAGCCCGGCTGGGTCTGCAGTACCCACTGCCCTGGGAGCCCGGCTGGGTCTGCAGTACCCACTGCCCTGGGAGCCCGGCCGGGTCTGCAGTACCCGCTGCCCTGGGAGCCCGGCCGGGTCTGCAGTACCCACTGCCCTGGGAGCCCGGCCGGGTCTGCAGTACCCGCTGCCCTGGGAGGCCCGGCCGGCTGAGCCGAGCTCCTCCTCCTTCCCGGCAGGGGAGATGGGGGCTCTGGCTCCACAGGGCTGGCCCGTGCTGGAGGCCGGGGCAGAGGGGCCACACCATGGCTGGGCCCAGTAGCAGCTGGCAGCGAGGAAGGAGAACTTGCAAACTCTGATGGCAGCCCTGAGCTGGGCTGTCTTGGATCAGATCGAGGGGTGGAAAAGAAGGCATCCAGCAGCCTCCTCTACCAGCACGGCTTTGAGATCTTTGCAGCTGCCGCCCGCCTGCCATGACCACGACATGAGCACCACAGGCCTGGGCACGTTTTAGGTCTTCCCTGCCAGCAGATGGAACTCTCAGAGCACTGGCCCTTCCCAAGGGTGAAAACAGACAAAGTTGTTATAAATAGGGCCAGGAGACCTTCTGCTCCAAAATTAAATCAGATCTATTAAATCAGATCTTTTAGGTGTGGGGGCTCAAGGGGCTGCGCACACCGCCGCTGCTCCCACGGAGATACTGCAGAGAAGGAGTCTTCGAATCTGCTGCTTGTGCTGCGGAGTCAGGGTTTCCATCCTCGCAGGAATGCGCAAGAACGCCTTGCCATGGCTTAGCAGAGTCTGGGGGTGTCACTGTCCCTCAGTACTTCTGCGATGAGGGCGAGGAAGCAGAAGACTCTGGCTGACAGCTGGATGGCTTGCTGACCCATCGGTGTCACTTGTGGGCCCCAACCTGGTGCTGGTCAGTCGCTCTAAGGAGTTCTTTACTCCCACTGGACTTCCTGGTGAGCAGCGCACCTCGGGGGCTCTGAGTTCCTCTGCACTGGGGCTGGGTCAGCAGCGCTTGGTGACAGACAGAATGTGGCAAAGGCATTGCTTGGCAACTCCGTGGGCAGGTGGGGAGCAGCAGAGGCAGTACACAGTAGGAGGGAAGCAATTGAGGGACAGGAACTGGGGGTCACAGAACTTGGAACTGTAATACAATAGGTCAATTGCAAAACAGGTAAGTTTAACACATTTAACTCTTGACATACTTTATTTAACTCTTAACACCTTTAACACTATTTTTTAAATCTGGCTTGTTCATATCAAAGTGATTGAACTATAAAGAGACACAACATGAAACTGAAGTCAGTGAAGAGCGAATGAAAAGACTATTTAGGACTAAAGAGGAGGAGTGGCCTAATTTGGCTGGATGTCTCTAGTAAACTATCGATAATGGACTGTTTTTCTTGTAACATATGAATGCTGTTGGGGTGGATGCAAGGCTCTAGTTAAAGGTGATATGAAGCTCCTTGCACCTAAGGGAAAGAAGATATTTAGTTTTTGAGATGAAGATGATTTTAGAAAGAGAATCTTTGCTTTATCCTAGAAGAGGCATCCTTAAACACTACCCCTAATAAGCAGATATGGCCCAGATATTGCAGTGTTGAAAAACCTGCTGTTGGGAGAGACCTCACAAAGGCAGGTTCCTGGGCAGCTGTCTTTGTGAGAGATGAGACCCACAAGAAAACTGTTCTATGTTGTCAGTGGGGAAATTCCATAGAAAGTTCTAAGAGACAGTCCTTTCCTAAACTGATGAAAGGTCAATTTTAAATGGTGAAAATTGCAGGTTTTGTCTCTTTATGTTGTATGTAAGAAAGTAAACCATTGGGGGCAGGGATGTGCTTTGAAAGCTTTCATTTTAATTCTTTTTTTTCCTGTTTCTTTTAGTGTGTGTTAATAAATCTATGGGTTTTTTATTTTTAAGTTGAGCCTGCTCTGCCCTCTTTCTCTTAGTCCCATTTCACTGCAGAAAAGTATTCAGACCACTGAGCTAAATTTAGCAAGCAGAATTTGGTGAATGTGAAACCAGTACATGATTTGGTGTTTCCGCCTGATTATGACTTTAAAACTATTACACTGCAAAACACATGTGCACCCTTGGATGAAAACCTTCAGACAGCAGTGTTTAATGGTAGTCTAATCCAACTTTTAGGAGATGTCTTGCGTGTTGTGGGTTTAAATTATACTCCTTACAGTGTTCAAGGTATCTGGTTGAAAAGTGGTTTCAGATATGACTACTGAACTGTTGTGACAGAAAAATCTTGACTAGAAGGATTCTTCACTAGAAGGATTAGGAGCATTTGTAAGGAAGTTTCTTTTAAACTTTAGAAGTGTCAGACAAATATTTGCTTATAAATGTAGTACACAAGTGGGAGGAAGAAGCAGAATACCTTCCTCTATCTCATTAGTAGAGGAAAGTTAGAAATGCACCTTTTTTACTGTCTGCCTTTTCAAAAAGCTGTAAGTGAGCTGAAAAAAAATTTCTAAAATGTCTATAAATGTATCTCTGTGAACAGTAAGGTCAAAACTATAAGAACTATTTAACATTTAATATAAAAGGTCAAGCATTAAAAAAAGATAAAATGTGCCCATATTATAGCTCAATAGGAATGCGCTAAGGAAGACTGCTAAACTTGGTTTTCCATTACAAAGAAAATAAAATTTCAGACTTGGTGCTGTCCCTAACACATTTGCCTCAGTGGGAATTTCAGTGGAAATTGGATCTATTCTTCTACTCAATAGGCCAAGCAATGATACCAGTCAGTATTTAAAACCCTGAATTATTTTAAAAGCAGCCTGCAGAATGTCATCAATAAAGAATTCCTTTGTTCTCAAAATAGTGGGTCTTTTCAGATGGAAAATACAGAATTTGCAGTCAGAATCAGTACTGGACTCATCCTTGTGTTAATGGTTCTCACTTTTAAAGATGTCAGCTTTTAATTGGCCAGAGTATGCCACAGGAAGGGGCAGCCAGACTCCCTAGCTGTAAGTTAGGATAACATCTGTCTTTTCAACTTGCTTTGGCAATGGAAGCGTGCACAAATTTTTGTTATTCCAAAAGCCCTTGAAGCATGAAGAACACAAAGTTCCAGTGAACTGGAACTTCTTCCTTCCACTGCTGCTGTGAATAGTTTTCTTTTCTTATCTTTTTTTTTTCTTTTCTCGATAATTCCCTGAATATTTTTTTCCTATCTTTGGCAATTTTGGTGAAGCTTTTATCACAGAATCACAGAATAAGCTGGTTTGGAAGGGACCCTCAAGGAACATCAAATCCAACTCTTAGAGCTTCACAGCATCATCCCCAAGGATCAGTGCCTTAGAGCCTTGTGCCTTAGAGCATTGTACACCATGTGCCTTAGAGCATTGTCCAAGCACTTCTTGGACTCTGTCAGTCTTGGTGCCATGACCACTTATCTGGGGAGATTGTTCCATTGCCCAACTACACTCTGGGGGAAAAGTATTTTTTTAATATCCAACACAAATCTCCTGACACAAATTCAGGCCATTCCCTCAAGTCTTGTCACTGGTCACTACAGAGAAGAGATCAATGTCTGCTCCTCCTTTTCCCCTCATGAGGAAGTTGTAACTGCAATGAGGTCTCCCCTCAGTCTCCTCTTCTACAGGATGAACAGACCAAGTGACCTCAGCTGCTCCTCATGTGGCTTTCCTTCAAGATTCTTCACCATCTTTGCTGCCTTCTTTTGGATGCTCTCTAATAGTTAAATGCCTTTCTTATACCATGACACAAAAACTGCCCCCAGGACCTGAGGTGAGGTCACCCCAGTGCAGAGCAGAGCGGAACAATCCCCTCCCTTGCCTGGATGGCCATGCTGTACCTGGTGCTCATCAGCTGGGCCTCAGTTGGCCCTCCTGGCTGCCAGCCTCCTGGCTGACTCACATTCAACTCACCATTGACCAGGACTCCTTCCACAGCACCGCTCTCCAACCTCTCATTCCCCAGTCTGTCCATAGATGCAGCATTGCCCCATCCCAGGATCAGAACACAGCATTTTCCCTTGTTGAACTTCATATGGTTGGTGATTGCCCAGTCCTCTAATTTGTTGAGTTCTCTCTGCAGGTATTTTCTGCCTTCAAAGGGAGTCCACAGCTCTCCCAGTTTTGTATCATCTTTGCATTTCCTCTAGTATTCCTTTCAGTCCTGTATCCAGGTCATTTATGAAGGTGCTGAAGAGCACAGGAACTCCACTAGTGACAAGTCTTCATCCTTACATTATTAAAGTTTTAGAATTAAAACTTTAATAATGTTGAAAATACTCTTTCCTCCAAAAATGATGCTGGCATACATGTATGACGTACTGAAATTACCATTCAAGTAAGCTGTTTGTATATTTTGTGTGTCATGCTTTAAAACCACATAGTATTAGTTGGCCTCTAACATTTAGAGCTAAATAGAAATAATGAAGTGAAAAATGGTACTTAATTCAAAAGCAGAATGCAGATGACTCTTCAGCAAAGACCAGCCTAGTTTTGGTGAGTTTTATAACACAGGATAAGCAGAAGGGTTGAAGAGAGCAGAGGAGAAGGAGGTAAGATGGTCAGATGTGCAATAAACCTGAAGAGAGGCAATGTAAATGAGCATGGAAAAGAGCAGCTAGTTGCACTGAGGTAGAGGTAGTGCCAAACCCAAACTGCTGAAAGTCCTGATCACTTCCAAAAGATGTTTTGGGATGTATTTTAGCTGTTTATCATCCTCCCAGCTTCAACAGTGGGCTGGTATCAAAATTGACCACTTGCATTGTTAAGGAGCTGTGGCCCCCCTAAAACCTAGAGATTGAGAACAAATCCCTGAGTGAACAGGCATGGCCAGAAAAGCCCTTCATCTTTCTTCCAGCATAATTTGGATGTTATCCAGACTTGTGAAGGTCATTTTCTATACACAGTTTTTCACTAAAGGACTAAAGTTGGGAACAAACACCATGTACTTCCAACTAAATCTGAGATAGGGTATTTCAGGTGCGGCAACTCTTTTGAAATGTAGACCTCCAGAAACAACCAAGGACAATGTTCTTTATGGTATAATGTTATTACATGTGACATGTCTTTGACAGATCTCTTTTATGTGCTTTTAGCCTATGGCAATATGTTATGGGCGAGAAGAATTCACTGACATATCCAGGAAAAGAAAACCAATGCTTAAAAAATTGAAATGACAAGGTTGACAAGGTTATTTTGTAGGTTTTGTTGCATTATGATAATAACTAACAAACTTGTGTGCTGCATCTAAAATTTCTTAGGATAAGTGATGCTTTTATCTCTCATAGTCTCTTCAGTACATTTCAATATTTACTTTAGAATCTTTCTCCTCTGTTCCCAGGAGAAGCATTTTGTCGTTTTTTTTCACTAAATACCCCTCTCTGCAGTGTTGCATTTTGTGTCCTCTGTTAATGCTAGCAGGTTTTTTTGTTTGGTTTAGCTCTTAAATTGCATATTTATTTATGTTACCATCCAGCCTTTTAAATCCAGGAAGGGAAAGTACCCCAGCAGCAACTTCCAGGACTATTTATCTAGCAAGAAAGATTCTTAGTTTTTTGTGTGTACCTACACACTTCTCCTTCTATGAATCCACTGAGTCACTACTGTGCTTTCTCTATTTTCCAACTTTGGAGACCTCAGTCAGTCTTTCCTAAATAGTAGTTGACTAAAAATGGAAGCATACATGATCAGATCCTTCTCTAAGTTTAATAAGTGAAGAGGGTTTGTGACCCCTTGAAGATGTTGGTTATTGTTGTGATTAGATCTTTGCTTTTTTATTCTTAGTACAAACTTCCTTTGTTCCCTTTCTTTTTGTTTGTTTGTTTTTAATAGACTATATAAAGCCTTTAGATGAATCAGCCTAGATAAAACTACTATAAATGGATATTATCCACTGAATTCTATGAGCCATTAAATAAGCTTGCTTAAAATATTGCTAAAAATCTTTAGTAAAAAGTTACTAGGGAAAAAAGAAATCAAAAATCACATGCACAGAAGCATAGCTCTGAAGATCTATTGGTTCCTTTTTTTTTTTTTTATTAACAATCTGAAAAACCTTACATGCAACACAGTATGGAACTAGCTAGCTCATAACAAGCTTCTAAAGCACTAACACATGTGCCATATCTGTCTTGTGCCTGTAACATTTTGTAAACAACTGTGTTTGATGTTTGCTGTTGCTTCTTTGATCTTGTAAAATCCACCATAGAGATATGAATATTTTCAACAAAACCTGAGAATATTTATTTTCTAGTTAGGGCAGTCACATAGTATCATTAGAAATTTTTTTCCCCACCAATGATGAATCATTTCAAGTGGTGCATTCTTGATAAGGGAATCAAATTCACTTATGACAGGTTTTGCAGTTCAGAGATAAGATCAATAATTTCTCAATAAAGGTGTCATGAAACAGCTGTACTATGCAACTGCACACACAAAGAGAAAAAACTGTAAGCATTATTTTAAATAAAACTGTTAAAAATCTTGATTTTTGTCAGAAAAATCTATATCTGTTTCAGAAAAATCTGCATTCTTTTTCTGTGAAAAGTACACAGAAAACACAGTGTATCTCTACTAAAATATCTGATAGCTTGAAATATTTTATACTCATTTTTTTACTCACATATGGTATGTCTTAAGTTGTATTTCAGTTGATAAAGGAATTTTCTTGATATATGATGGTTTTCTTACCTAAATGTGTTAGATTTTTGTTTTCCAAACATCTTCTGCTGGTATAACTGGTAACACTAGTAAAGACATCGGGAATTTCACCTTTCTGTTATAATACTCTGAAGGTAGAAGGAAGCATGCTGGCTGTTCAGCCTAACTGTGGAAATCATGCAGGCTGTATGACCTCCTTCAGAAACCTTGAACTGAGCCTGTAATCTCTGCAGGAGTTTGTGTTCCCCACAGCCTTCTGAGGAGCTGATAGGAGGCAACCAAACAGGGAAGTGAGGTTGGAGGAAGAAGAGGGAGACTATGGGAAGCCATCAGGATATTGCTCTTTCTGGGCTTGTGGAAACACCAGGGTCTCTAGTCGGAATTGTAGCTGGAATTCATGGAGTGTTTTTACTGACGGAGCAAGGACTGTGTCTGTAGCACATTGTCCTCTTTACAGGTGAAAACTAGAGAAATTTCAACTAGATACAAAGTTAGAAAGACAAAGATATTTTAGATATATCTCAAAATAATCTCCAAATGAAAGCCTAATTATTGATCTATACTTCTTAATCTAATTTTCATTAATTCTTTCTATTTAAAAGATAGATTTATATTTAAATCCTCCATTGGTTTTCAATGAACAGTAGCACATTTTCAATCCTCTCAAACAGGAGAGTTTTATCCAATCCTTTCTAGATTAAATTCTTAAGATGCATATTAATGATTCCTTTAAAATCTATTGTTTGTTGCAAATTGAACAGCTATGCTTCTCCATGTTAAGGTTATGCTTGAGGTATATTACCTAATTTTATTGCTATTGCCCAGTGCTGAGCAATGTTTTACACACNTTTTTTTTTTTTTTCCAAACAACATGATGCATTTGAACCATCCCATCTGAGAGTTGTCCAGATTCTTGGTCTAGTTTGAATGGTTTGCAGTGCAATACTGCACTGGAAGCATTGGTGGTTTTATGTGAAGTAATTATTTAAAAAAAGTTCTATGTGATTCTTATATGCAATGAAGAATAGTTTGGAGTAAACAATGGAGACATGAGTACTGAAGAGGAGCTCCCATCCCTGAGATAGAATCTTGTGAGAAATTAAGAACATAATAAAGACAATGATTTATTCTAGTGTCTACAAGTTTCTATTATGTAGCATTATATCTCAGAAATTTCCAACAGAGTTTAAAAGATGTCTATTTTTCATCAGTACATTTATTTTACAAATGAGAAAAAACTCAACTTTCAACTGGAATTCAAGCAGAATATGTATGTGTTGGTCTGATGCTTTTAACTTTGGTTTAAGTGCTCCTGATTTGAGGAATGGAAATAGATATTAATGGTGAAGAGGATTTTGATTAAGCTTCGCTGGAGCTTTCAAGCTTACAAGAATACAGTTACTTTTGAAGGAGTGGGTAGGATTCAAATGTCATGAGAGCCACAAATTTCCTCATAAGGTCTGGTGAGCATCTTCAGAGTTGAAGAAAAAAAATACTGCAATTTATATTATTCTTCATGGGAGATTTCACAAGATAGCTTAGCAGTAGTGTCCAAATCCTCATTCTGAATACAGAACTAGCTCCTTCTGATACAGTGGCTTCCAGTAATGAAATATTGCTAATGTTGCCTTTAGATCAGCTGTGGTCAGCCTGAGGTAACTGCATGAGGGGGAAGAATCACACTGAGTAGAAATCAAATATGATAATGGGGTTAAGACTAAAAATTTATGTGCATGATAAGGTGGGCCTACTTTTATTGAGAATTATTAACTTAAAGAAAAACTAATTACATAATGAGGTAAAGACATGGGTGATGGAAGCCAAGAGTGTTTAAAGTGGATATCAATCATGTAATACTGAGTGTTCAACTGTAAATATTTTGTTCCCATATCCTGAATTGCAATGTGGGGGAAACTATCTGTAATGAAGAAACTTCTCTAGTGAATAATGACTAGATTATACTAAACAGTTTATTTATGCAATGGGGCTGCAAGTGGCCTCTGGAAGCTCTTACCAACCTTCGTATACATTCATACTCTCCCAAGGATGTCATCACCTTGGGCTGCTATCCAGCAGTTTGTGTGAGAATAACTTGATGCTCTATTGAAGCAAGAAAAGCTACAGAAACAGCAGAAATGATTGGCAAAACTGTGCTGGAACATCCAAAGGGTGAAAGCAGTGAAAATTTGACATGTTTGCTAAAGAGACCTCCTCTTGTCTAAGTCATAAAATCTGCCAACTGCCACATCATATATGGCAGAGAGACTTCAAAGATATTAATACTGTCAACTTCTCACTAAGCATGGAGATACCTTCAAGTTTCCCAAAGAAAAATGATAGTAGGAAAATGTTTAACCTTCATCTATGGTTCAGCAGCAGCTTTGGGGATCTGCTTTGATTTAGCAATAACCTAGCTCAATGCTTCTTAAGTTGGTGGTATCTAAACCTTATACACAAACTTTTAATTATCTTGTGGCAGTATTTCTTCACACTGGTATTATAAACAAAAGGAAGTTTAGAAATGCATAAGAATTTCTGAAAAAGCTTGGGTAACTTTCATAATATCTATTACTTATTTAAGAACATTTAAAATAGCAAGTAGATTTTAAATTTAGTAAAATTACAATGCTTTATATTTAACTTAACAAAGGATATATAGTTTGTGTTAATATAATAAAAATACTTTTGCAGAATATTTGGTAAAATTACATATAAGTAGATAAAATATTAAGCATGTTTTGATATTTTGAATGAAACAATGCGAGATCAATGAACAATGAACAATGAAGATTATGTAACTTGTGAAATGTAAAAATTTAGTATTTCTCAAATCAAGTCACCCCTAATGCTTACATGTAAGCAAGGAAGTGCCTATAAGGAACAATTATACAGAAATCCCCAAGACCCTTCCCAGGAACTCAACATGCCAAGGTGCCTTCCTAAAGTGCCTGTACCCTAATGCAGGCAGTGTGGGGAATAAACACACTGAGGTAAAGACCTGTGTGCAGCTGCAGGGCTATGGATTTTCTGGGATCACAAAGGTATTACAGGATGACTCCCATGACCAGAGTGTTGCAATTCAATAAACTCCAACAATGAAATAGCTCAACTGTTAAATGAGGGGAGAGCAATGGATATTGTCTACTTAGACTTCAGTAAGGTCTTTAACACTGTTGCTCACAGACAAGCTGTTAAAATATGGGCTGGACAAGGAGAGAGTGAGGTGATTGAAAATGACCTGAATATCCAAGTCCAGAAAGAGGTGGCACAAAGACTAGCTGGAGGCCAGTGACTGGTGGTGTTTCCAGGGCCCAGTGTTGGGTTCAGTCCTCTTTAACATCTTTATCATGGGCCTGCAGATGACACAGAGCTGGAATTAAAGCATGATAAGCTAGAAGGTCATGCTGCTGTCCAGAGGGACCCTGACTGGCTGGGAGAAATGGGCTGAAAGGAACCTCATGTGCTTCAACTAGTAGAAGTGTGAAGTCCTGCAGCTGGTAGGAAACAATGTCAGGCATCAATAAATTCTGGAAGCCATGCAGCTGGGAATCAGCTTCACAGAAAAGATAGTGGGAGTCCTGGTGGACAGCAGGCTTTGCATCATCCAGCAATGTACCCTTATGTCTTGGGTTGAAAAACATAACCAAAAATGTGTA